>UCOL01004806.1:0-13423 GCA_900474335.1 Ormyrus nitidulus
TTTTAGAATCTCCTAAGTTAGAGGAAACAATGAGATTTTTATTGTTAAACAAAACTATTCTCACAAATTGATAATTGTTTTATTCTTTGATAATTTATCATTTATGGCAAGTTGAGTGATTTTAAATTGTAAAATATAGCTACATTATTTCACATTATATTTTTAAAGATTTTTTAAATTGCAATGCTGCAACCCTAGTAAAATTACATGCTTTGAGGTTAAATTTTAGCATTTATTGGCCATTTTTTAAAAAATGGTCAAGAAATGCTCTAAAAATGGTTTGAATTTATTATTTTATTGGTAATAGATTAAGTCACGTAGAATATTCAACGCAGTAACATTCACAGTAAAATAAATAGATAAAAATCCAAATAATATTTAATTAAAAAGCATCTTTTATATGACAACAAAAAAAGGGATTCACTCCATACGACACGATCGATAAGATCGCGCGAATCCCTGAGAATCCGCAGACGAAGTATCGAAAGCAGCAAACGAGAGAGAGAGAGAGAGAGAGAGAGAGAGAGAGAGAGAGGGAGAGAGAGGTCGAAAGAAAAAGAGGAAGAGGAATCCGGGAAGCCTGATGAGATTTTCAAGTGCCTTGAGTTTGTCGCTGCTCTCGCCCAGACATGTATGTGCGCTCGCGAAAGGGGATGAAAAGGAGGGATCGCGAAAGAGAGAGAGAGAGAGAGAGAGAGAGAGAGAGAGAGAGGAAATGCGGGGGAGCGGCTTCTACTTCGCTCTCTCTTTGGACTCTCCTCTTTCTCATTACGAGCGAGGGCTACTACCTATACCTTTTTCCGGCTGACCTCCCAAGAGCAGACCTTTTTCCTTCACCCTTATGCTGCCACTTTATTCGCTTTTTCTTCTTTTTGGTTCGGTGCGCTTTTTGTTGCTTTTCGTGAAAATATTTTCGATTTCGGAGAAGAGGGAGTTTCTTAAATATTTAATCGACTTGACGCAGAAGTTGCTGTTCTATTCTTCTGCGTTTCGGCGGAGGGACTTATATTTCAAGGTTATTATTTTTTCATCTTCGTTTTTATTTTTCAGGAAAATAAAATACTTTTTCTAATAATTTTTTAGATCGTTAGGTGTATTAGTTTTCAACACTGTTGGTATAAATTATGTATCAGTTCATAAGTTTGAAACATTATTTTAAACTTTATTAAAGTAAAAGTAATATTCTATTATGTGAAACATAATGTCTGCTTTATAATTAACTTATTCAGGATAGTATTTCCAAAAAATTGTAATCATTAGAAAATTTACACGCAAAAACGACAAGATATGTGAGTAACTTGAAACGAAAGCAAAAAGTCTCTGCAGCCCTTCACATACACTTTTCATCCTTACGCAGTTCGCGAAAGAGTCTAGCAAGTAACGAGTATAAGACGGGGAAGACAAGCCTTCATTAGTGCCTCTACTCCGGAGTACTTTTACGTCCCCCCCTCCCCTCTCCCCTCGTGAAATGTATGCGCGCTCACGTGTGTATCTTTGCGCAAGATGCGAAATGAATCGCGCGCTCCGAACTTTTATTGCGCGTGTTTGTGTATCGGATAGAGCTTTTTTTGCCTCTAGTGCTTCTTGCCGAGTTTTCAGTTTGTCTTTGCCGAAGTTCGCCTTGATGAAGAGTTCCCGCGGGAATTATTTGTACAGCGTGTATCGTCCGGGGAGCTTCGTTAGTTGTTACATTTTCCGGAGATATTTCAGATTACGAACATGTGTTATTAATTTATTTATTTTGAAGAATTTATTATGATAAAAAATGGTTTGGTTTGTAGTTCGAAAAAGATTTCGCAGTGAAGTTCGTATTTGTTTTAGGCAAATAGTTACTGTAGTTACTTGGCTTAGTTCTCCGCTAGATTTTTTTTGCAGAATAAACTAAAAGAAAAAAAGAGTAAAAACTTTTATAGAATAAAAATAGTTACATAGTAGATTAAATAAAAAGAATATATACATCAAATAAACTTGATAATTGTATCAAATAAAAAATTTACCTGTGCACTCATAAAAAAATCGAAAATTTTATTATCATTTATTATTATTATTATTATTGTTATCCAGAGTAACAATATATTACATTACAATGAGAAGTAAGTCAGCAGAGATAAATATAATTTCCTCTTCACAGGTCTGGAATATTCATTGAAACTTAAATTCTAGCTTAAACCTAAATGATTTAAGAATTAACATTTAATATAATTTTTACTCTGCTACTCTGGTAAAATTTCCAGCATTGAAAATGGCCAGGAAAATAGTTAATAGGTAAGTCCAGTGGCTATTTAATAGGTTGCGATAAAACGCTTTTTTTCACATGATTTTGCTATTAAATACACGGAGAAAAATGTTTATTTGAGGACAGACTTTGAACTAGGGTAAAAAATTACTATACTTTATATTAAAATTTACTATACGTTTAATAATTTTTAATTTAATAATAAACTTCAAGTTACTATAAAGTATAGTAATTTTTCATAAAACGTTTATCTCCGTGTAGGCTGATAATTTTCTTTTTAAATGACATTGGCTAGTCAATAGTTAAGAAAGTTATTATTGTGATATGAAATATATATCCTAACATAACAAGATAAGATTTACCTTGTAAATACGTAAGAAAAAATACCCTAATTTAAAATTAAAATAAATATAAATATAGTATATAATTTGTTTTTCTTGTGTAGACGAACAATCGGTAAAATTCTCTTCTATTATGACATTGAGTGTGACGAGGTTACATAGCCTTACTTTTTAGATCATTTAGGTTAGCTGATTAATACCTTAAAAATAGGTTAAAGCTTTTATTCTATTAAATATTTAGTTCACGTGAAAAAAAAATGTTTCATGCTAAGAAATTATATTCTAAAAAGGTAAGCTTGTTCCTACTTAATCTTTTCTTTTGCTACCTATTTCCTAGGTAAGAACTGTTCCATTTGTACCAGGGTAACAATAATAAAAACCTCCAACACATCTCAGCCCTCAAAAATCGTAAAATCCATGAAAACTGAGCTCCTGAACTGCCTTCGATCCTCATAACCCAGCGAGCTTCACAAGCCCGGACACGCTAAACAGGGCGCTAAAAAATTCATGGCCGAAAGTGCTTGCGCAAAATAATATCCGGCTCTCGGGGGCAGCAGCAGCGAGAGCAGCCGTCCTGCTGACTCGTTAAAAAGGCCGATATCGCTCGGGTTCCTAACGCTGCGTCGGCCGAAACTCCTGCGCTCACGTCCGAGTAAGCGAAATCCCCGGCTGTATTATAAGTTTTAATGCGATCCCGCGGGAGGTCTCGGTTATATCGGGCCGGAGAGCCGCCTCAGATACGGAGCCGCGTCGAGTCCCCGGAGACATTTCGAATTCTCTCCGCGGCTCGATTACCGGGCTCGTCGGCGGCGCGCTAAATGCCCTCTAAATGCGATGAACTGGAATTTCGATGGGAAATTTTAATCAACGGATGAGTGGGTGTTTTGCGGGACTGGGATTTCGTTGTGAATTTCCTAGGGTTTTCGAACTTTTTTCGAGGTTTAGAATGTTTACAATTACTTTATTTTTTTCTCAATCAACTTTATCTTGTACTTTTGGAGTTTAAAGTTTCAATCATTATTGCAATCGAATTTATTAGAGCCATCTTTCAAGTCATCAGGCGCACCAACTGAAAAAAATAATAAATCCTCTTAGATGCTCCCTAGTATCTTCCCCGACACTTTCTTGTCCCCAAAGCAGCCCGAGAAAAAGCATTTAAATCCATCTGGGCCAGAAAGGAACGACTCCTCTAAGCGGCCTTTCGGAGGCGCAAAGTGCTGCCAGGACAAGACGGCGAACAAGTTTCGCGGTTATCCCCAATGTAATCTAGAAGATGTCGTCGGGACCTCGAAATCTTTTTCTCTCTTTCCGGCATTGTCGTTCGCCGCTATCCCTCCGAGGCGAAAGCTACCGGTAGATTTCTTAGAGTGTGTTTACGCAATAACTGTTGCCGGCGGTGCCGCTGCTTTTGTCCATCGAGCGATGAGCGGCATTGTCTGCTTCTCTCCGTTCTCGTACGTTTGCCTGTTTACCAAATAGATCGGCGACCTCTCTTTCTCTCTCTCTCACTCGTTTTTATTCCTCCCGGGAGGAGCTCACGAGATGTACTTTTGTGCTTTTATGAGAGAGGAGAGAAGCGCCCCGAGAGTTCGTCCTCTTTTGTTCTTTGCTCTCGCTGCCGGTTTTTCGTTTCCAGATCTGAAGCCCGAGAGAAAGGAGAGGGAAAAGGATAGACAAAGGAGGAGATAAAACTTATATACGCGCCGCTCGCGATGCTTTCTATGCAGAATCTTCGCGTCGAGGCTTTTGATCTTCCCATCCTGTGCGTAAGGATGTATTATGTAAGTGTGCCGGCTGGATTTCGGATGAATGTCGCCGACACTGCAATCGCGCTGACGGTTGTGGCGTTCGTTCCTTTTTCGCGGAGCGACATTCACGCGCCCCGGTTTTGTCAATTCTCTCCTTCTCAACACCTTTATTCTTGATTTCTTTCTTTTTGAGGTTTCTAGCTTTGATGATGGACAAATAGATTAACAGAGGTTGAATACAGAGAGGCTTTAGTTGGGTTCAAGTGAACGGTTAAAAAGATGAGTAGCATCGCGACGTCTGCCGTGAGTTGCTCCTGATTATTCCCATAAAAATAAAGTATATACACACTTGATTATGATTATGCAGCTTGTGTGAGAAAACAAAAACTTTTAAAAAACTGCATGTAAATTTGAAAATTCAATTAAAACCTGAATTCTTTTGATTATAAAATATTCTTTCACGAAAATAGAACTTGGAAAATACATATGACAGCTATCAAATTACTAATAGGAATCCCTACGAACGGATCGATATTATTTACCTACAAGTCGTATATCGTGAGAACAATTATTTCTCGAGCATTGCATTCATTCGACGAGTGGCGCGTCTTCCTTTTGTGCCTCGAAGAAAAAAGATTGATTCCTATCCGTCCGAGAGAGGCTCGCCAAGATACCGATGTCCAGATAACGATTTCCCGCGCAAGAATAACAATTGGACCCAGCACCTTTTTTTCTCCATTCATCCTTCGCGTTACGAATCCGTTTCGATTTCGAATCGCCTCCGGAAACGTAATACCCGCTTGTTATGCGGAGGCTCCGACGTGTAAGAGCGATACTTTTCCTACTTCGATCTCCGGCCAGATTCGTTCCTTTTCTTTTTTTTTTTTTATTTCTGGCTCTGCCTTCGAGTGAAACTTTTGCGGCTTTTCCCTGTCCTCTCACTCTCGCTCCTCGACGAAAATGAAATGGAGAAAGAGGAGTGAAACGCGATGCGCGAGAGATGCGCCTCGCCGGAGATTCGCGGGATTCTCTCTCGGGGGAAGAGAGAGAGAGAGAGAGAGAGAGAGAGAGAGGCGGAGGCGGTTTTAACAAAGGCGGTTTTTTACCCCTGGATGAGTCCGTTGTGTTGCCTTTTTTTTTCACGGACGGTGAGATACTGCGCGCGCGGGGAAACGCGAAATGTTACCATTTTTTTTTTTTTTTTTTTTTTTTGTTTCCTTCCGGATTGTGATTTTTCTGAGAAAACTCGTCGCTTCTTTGTGCTAGATTGTAAGTACAGGGCGCTCGGCTGCGGTGTGTTGGTAAAGAAGAGATTGGGGTGCATTGTTTAAAATACGAAACTACGAAAAATAAAGTCTCTAAGGAAATTCTTGTTGCTTTCCTTTTTTAAAAATGTAGGAAACTTTGGAATATCCGTTTTTAAAAACCAGCTTTTTGCGAACTTTCGTAAAAGTATTCTGTATAGCTTTCGGAATAGTTTTTAGACAATATTTAAACTTTGCTAAACACAGATGTTTTGTTAGACATTTCTACAGTATTTTCCGTTTTAACAATTCTACGATAATTCACACCAATCATTGTTTTCAAGATTATAATATTATTTAACACCACATTAAATTACTTCAAGGTTTTCAAATGATCGAATAAAGCTTTAAATATTTTAACTACCACATCGAAGGCAGGATTTTCAAAAAATTCCATCGATCCAATGCGCGAAAAACAAGTAAAAATCAACTTTGAAGCGGAAATAAATAACTAACGAGCCCGGCGTAATACCGCCTAAGACCTTTGAGCAATAATCGGTCCGTGTAATGATAGCGCTGGACTTAAACCAGGCGTACACTCCGCAGAAAGGGAGAGAAGGGAGAGACGAGGCTCAGGCGCCATTAGAGTGGCCATATTTACCGGGCAACAGCAGCCGGTGTTACAGACAACTTCATAGGGGGTCCCGTCGCCCTTCCGGCGCGCCTCTCCCTCTCGGCCCGAACCCAGGGAAGCGACGTAAGTGATGTGAGCGCGGTACAGTATGGACTGAAAGTATACGATTCGATTGGAACGCTTTTCTCGTTTGGGCGGAAAAAATGGAGAGAATTTTTATTGGTTTTTCTTTTTCGCTCTTGCGGTTATTTTTTGGATTCTGGGAATGTTTTGGTAGTTAGGTGATGCGGAGTCAGCTTTTTAATAACTAAAGATGAAAAGAACTGAAAGATCACAATAGTGCGACAAATGAATTTGTCGATGTAGTAGCTGTTTAAAAAATCAAATAATTTAGATTTTAATAAACAAGTACACTTATAACAATATCAAATTACTTCTGAACTTTGATAATAATTAGAAAAGCTGACAATAATCCGTCACGCCTCGATTTCCTCGCGCGATCTCGCATTTCACCGGAACCTCACTGCGCGGTGCTCGAAATCCAGCATCCAGGCAGCCGCAAAAAGCTTTACGCGATCTGTACCGACAGTTTTCTCCATCGGGCCGTGCGTAGGAGTGCTCGAAAAACCTTTCCTCCCTCCGGCGCGAGGCACTCCAGCCTCATGAAATATTCCCCGAGTCGCCCCGCGCCGGCCGAGGTACGCGCGATACGCGTCGCTCTCTCAAAGGATTAAGCTTCGGGGGGGAATCGCCCGGCGCGTGTCCGCCATTAGCGCGCGTTTCGATCTCTATCTATCCTCGGGGTGTCGTATACGGCCAAAGCGCGCGCGCACTTGCACATCCGGAGGACGTAAAGCCGGCCGGCTGTTTGTTTTCGACTTCATAACTATTGCAGGCGCCTGAGCGCCATTATCGCGATGCGGCTCCTTCTTTATACTCCCGGGGCAGCGGAAAATGGAGCTTGTTAGGCGCAGAGGGCACAAACTCGCCTCGTTAGAGGAGCGGGCCACTTCGCGCGCGCAGGAAAACACGCGCGCTCCCCTTTTCTTTTGGCGCTCCGCCTTTGGCGCTGGCCTTTCTTCCCTTTCTTCGCGTTGCGATTATAACGAGACTGGGAGGCGCTTCTTACGAACGAGCTGCAGACACATCCCCCGCGGAGAGAGAAAGAGAGAGAGCGAGAGAGGGATGGACCGGGGAAGAGGGAACGATGAAAAAAGCTGCTGCTGCTGCTTCTTCTTTAGCTCGCGGAACTGGGATGATGACGATGGGTTGCGATGTCTTTTGATGGTCAGTGTGAGAAGAGACTTTTTTAGTGCTCTCCTCCGCTTTGAGTCTGGCCTGCGATGAAATTTTGAAGTTGCGCCTCGGCGCTTCGGGGAGAGAAAGAGAGAGAGAGAAAGTGTGTGTGTACACGCGCGAGGAGATAATGACTCGCGGAACGAGAAGCAAAGTGGAGGAGTTAGGATAACATAGCCGAGTTATTTTTAAGCGGCTAGTTCAGATTGCTGTTTGCCGGGTAATTTGAGAGGTTGAGCGAAAAATTACTGGCCCTCTGCTGTTAAATCTTTAAACTGTTCGGTGATTCAGATTAAAACGCATTAAGTTTATTAGTACAGTGAAAAAACGGTTCCGATAGAGTTAGAGAAACAGTTTCACAATGAATTATTTCATTTGAAAGTGCAAAATAAATCTCAAGCACGACTACACCCCACAAACAATATATATGTATATATATACTTCCTGCTCAAATCCAGCCAAAATCAGAAAATCAAAGCGTCTATCGAAAACCCGGCCGTCAGCCTCCGATGTCCGTCGAAATCCAATCGCAGGATGAAACTCTCTCCCCCTCCCTCAAAAAAAAAAAAAAAAAAACCTAAAAGCAAGCCAAAAAAGCTGGGAGAAGGATCAGAAAAAGAGGCGCTTTCTCAAAGCGCAGACCGCAGCCGGCGCTGCACTGTCCCGGGCCGCGCGGGGCGGTACATCTAAAAGGGGAATCTCGGCTTAAAAGGCTCTCGCGCACATTCGCACGGACGGCGGCCTCCTCTCGCGCCGAAATATAATGTCGCGCGCTCCTCCCGAGACCCGAGGAGGCGGAAGCTCGCGGCCGAAATCGCCGATGACAACCCGGCCGCTTTGTAGTCCGCCGCCGACGCGGCCCGAGCTCGTGCATGCGTGCATAATGATCGCTGCCCTCTGCCGGCAAGAAAAACGTCCGAGGGATGTGATGGCGAACGGCGCTTTTGTTTATGAAAGCGATACGGCCTCTTTTAATGTAATAAGTCATCATCTTTGTTTGCCCATAATTAAGAAACCAGGTTTTTTTTTTTTTCTTTTCTCGTCGGTTTGCCGTTTTATTTTTGAGTATTATAATATAACTGTGGTATTTTTGGCTTTGCGGTAGCAATAAAAATGACCATTAGCTTTTACAACAGAAATTTTTCAAATTCATGCAATAATATACTTATAGTTCGATAATCTTTTTTTTATAAAAAATAATTAGGAATTGTCAATTCTTAAAGTTTATTAAACATTTAATGAAATATACATTTAATAGCTAGCTTGTATGATAATAGAACCCAAGTATTATAAACTCTAGTTTGTTCGAAGCGATATTGAAAAAGTCCCGCGGCCCTCGCACCTTTCATCCCGCCGCCTTTCCAGATTCTCAAAAAACCGCATTCACTGCAGAGCCCAGCCGAAGCCAAACGTCAGCGGCACAATTAAGTAGCTCGATATATATTCCGCGATCGAATTACCCATTTCGATTATTCGAACTGGAAGGCAAGCATCAAACAAAAGGGGGCCGGTCTTACTGCATCCGATATGTATGCCGTACGTTTGTGCGTCGCGTCGCCATATTGGCCTCCCTCGGGGGGGTGGATTCAGGAAGCCGCGTCAGTGGCCGCCTTGCCCGGCGTACCCAGAATCCGTATGCAGCGGCCGTAAGGCCTGTAGCCCCCCCCCCCCCCCCCCCCCCGCAATTAGCGATGCAACCCACTCGCATACACACGGCTGACCAATCAAAGGTCCCAGAGGCGCACGCGACAAGCTTTTCGGGGTACCCGGTGCACGTAGCGCTCTACGGATCCCTTATGTGCGCCGTTTGCGCGCACACAGAGACGCGCGCTGAGCCGGGCGCAAGCAGTGCATTGTGCTCGGGGTATGTATTTCGGTGTACCTAACGAGAGAACTGCGCTCTGCCCGCCCACCCCCGCGCCGCTCTCCTAAATCATCCCCATTATTCTGACTACGCGAGTGATCCGTGTGCGGTTTTCATTGTGTGCGAGAGAGAGAGAGAGAGAGAGAGAGACGCCGAGATGACTCTCCACGTCGGCTGGTAACGCGCCGAGGGGGATATGTGTGATTATAGGGATGATGATGGTGCGTGGGGACTGGATATGTAATCGAGATTGCCATTGTTCCCTTGGTACTCTTTTTGGCTTGAGATATTGCCGAGTACCACGTATCTCGGACACTTTTGGCCAAAGGGATTAGCCTGACTGCGAGGGAGAGCACCGAACTCTTATTATAGTTTCGTTCCGGCTATTGGAAATTAATTCTTTTTCTTCTCTGCAGATTCGTTTTGGTACTACGGTGCAGGTAACGAGCAAATAATGCTCTCGGAAAATAATTGTCACCGTTTCTTTGTTTTTATAAGACAAAACAAATTATTGCAAAGTAATTATTATTGTACGAAAATCCAAGGAAAGCTTGTAAATGAACAAAACTAAATGTTACGATTGATCATTTCTTAGAAGAAAGCATCGCAGCATCAGGCGTGTTTCTCCAGAACGTTGTAAAATCTATTTTTGATTCCGATGCGGTTGGCTCGATGTAATTTCATCGCGGTCTCGAGAAACGTAAGGAACAATGCTTCGGCGCCGTCCTTGCAAGGCCGGCCTCTCGAGCGGCGACCTTTCCTCCGGCATTATCGTCATCGTTATTATTATTAGCGTATATTAGCATCTTTGTCGTCGGCACATTAGCGCAGAAAAGGACGTCGCTTTCAGACGGCTCGACGCTTGAAACCGGAGAAGCCGCTTGCCCGTTCGCCGGCCGCACGCGGCGGCATACAATTCCGAAATTCAAAAGGCCAACTGTCGCCGTAGTCGCGCGCGCATCACTTCAATATCAGCGCTCTGAATATGAATTTTCTCATCTTCGTAGGCGGCCTGGGCTCTCTCTCTCTCTCTCTACGGTCTCGAGTACCCCGGTCAACATAGTCAAAGGCTGCGCGGAACTGCGAGCGTCTTCCCTCTACCCCCTTTTCGTTCTCGTTTTTTCCGTGCTTCGCTGCAGCTTCTTTCTCGTTTGCAGCGAGCTTTCTTCGATGAAATGCTTAACGGGGCGTATTTGAAATAACCTACGTCACAAATAAAAAATAGTCTAGAATTAAAAAATAAAATCTCGAAAATTCCGATTCCTGAAAGATACATTCTTATTAGTTTATATCAGCAGCCCTGGTAGAAATCTTACGCAGTGTTTAATCAATGAATAGCCAGAAATGCGATTTCTGGTTTATTTTCGGCTGGTTGCTAGCTAACCATTGTGTATTTTCGTCACGCTTTTGAAGCAGAATGTGGCTGTTTTGTATTTACTGGCCAATTTTAAATATTTATATATTTAATAGTGGCCAGTTTTAATTATGTATACATTGTAGATGTTTTTACAACAAAAATTATTTAATAAAATGTAATTAATATTTAACAATTTAGAGATTAAAAGCCCAGATAACATTGTGTTGCCACACTACCAGCAACACACCACGGCGTGCTGAGAGCACGGTCTTCAATATTTTTCATTATTTTTCATTACATCGACTGACTTTTCTGTGATTTCACTACAATATTTATCTACTATTTCTTTTAACCTTTTTCTTGCTTTATTCATTCTGTACTTTTTTCCCGTTCTTTATTAAACATTTTATTTAACTTTTACAAATATCTAAGGTTAGGTTTACCTACAGAGGTAAACTTTTAGCTTTCAGCACTGCCGCAATACCGTCTTGCGCGATCTTCTTCTAAATTTTCCCCGAAGGGTTGGCCTTTTGTACATGATTTAGGCCATCTTGCGCGATCGCTGAGCACAACGTTTTACGCATGCGCAAATAAACATCTCTCCCCGTCTCAACTCGCCTGCTCACTGACAGGTGCTTAGCCAGAAATTAGAAAATATAAATCTTATAATTAACTTAAAAAATTAACTAGTGCTTAATATTTTAACCAGCAGGACTGTTTTATTTTCTACCAGGAAGCTTATTCACTAACGTTCATGAAACTTATTTTTCACGCACTCGAAAAACAGTGGACTCAATTGGCAAACAAGATAAATTTAAATTTCACAGAATTTTTTAATGTCATCCAATTTATTTTAAGAAACAATTGTTTTCAATTTAATGTGGTTTTTTATAGACAAATTTTTGGTACGGCTATGGGGAGTCTTATTAGTGTTATGAATTATAAAAATTCATATGTAGAATTATAATTATTAAATTACCAAACTTTCATACGTTCGTACATCTGTAAGTCACGAAATACACACGTATATCTGTATTTGTCAATCAATAACTGAGTGATCAATAATGAAATCTTATACTTTTCGTACGTACGTACGAAAGGTAGTTTAATAATTATAATTCCATATTTGAATTTTTATAATTCGTAACAATTAGTCCTGTTAGCAGATATGGTGATGCAGGATTTTGAGACTTATTTAATTTAATTTTTTTTAAATTTACTTAACCAGAGTAAGCACTATGAATTACACTTAACGGCTTCATTGTACATGTTTATATATAAATAATCCAGCAGAGGAAAAACAATTTTCTGTGCGCTGGTCTGATACACTTAAAAACTAACTTATTCTAACTTATTCTAAAAAAAACATAATAAAGTTTCTTTAACAAAATAAATACAATAATTGTGCAAAGAAATAAAGACGCCTTATACGCGTTATGTTTCGTCGAGTAATTTCCATTAAACAGGCAGTAGTATATTTTTATTTCTATAATTAGTTTGCAAACAGGTTCGCAAAGTATCAAGAATGTACTGGTGTTATTCATAAATTTTCTCTTACCCATTGCTTGAGTTTCATTTTTTTGGTGTTTTTGTTACTGATTATTTTCGATTCATTTGGTAGGCAATTGAATTGCATTATGGCTCTAATATAACTGTTGGAATTATACTATTGGAATATGCAACTCCCCACGCTATTATTCCGTAGGAAATGATGCTGTGAAAAAAAGCGTAAGTATACTTTGCTTTTCTGTTCCTTTTCATTTGAGATCTGTTGACGATAGTCTTACGTGTATCGCTATGTATGGTTTCATACATGAAAGATGTTTTTAATAAATTTGACCATTTTTTAAAATTTACGACAGAGCTATCTCTTAACAAAATTAATTTTTTAGATTTAAGTCTCATAAGTGTAAATAAATTCCCCCTACAGTATTAAAAGTACCTATTTATGTTGAACTTCTAGAACGTATAACATTCTTATTTTTATTGGCTGCACCTCTTGAAAATTGTAAGTTGTTGAAAAAAAATTTTTTTGTAATACTTGGCGCAATGTTTTCGTTAAATTGATTGTATATTCTGTTATTGTGCTGATATGGCTGTGTTAATGTGTATTAAAAAGAATGTTTTATTCTTTATCTTTAATTTTTCGATTTTATTTTCCCAAAAATTTTCCTTTAGATTCGTGTATTTTTGTAATACAAATATTTCAGTATTTTTATCGAGTAATTCCCCTTCTTGTGATAATAGCTGCAGAAAATTACATTTTCTAAACTCAATTAAGTCTTTTATGTATATTATATTTTTAATCTTAACTTTTCTATTTGCCGGGTTATCTTCATATGTATCAATTGATATTTGACACTGAATTTTCTTTGGTCTACCTTTAGATTTTATTTTTTTATGTGTCTTTGGCTGTTTTTCTTGCGTTTTTCCTAGTTTGCCTCTTTCTTTTTTTATAGTATTCTTCCAATATTTCTTGATTTATTCTACCTTCTTTACTTCTTGTTTTTTTATTTTCATCTGCTACTTTGTTTACTTGTTTTCTAGTTAAAACATAAACATTATTTTTTACTGGGTTTCTTGATATAGCGTCTGAATTTACGTTTGCTTTTCCTTTTTTATAGACTACTAGCAAGTTCATGCGCGCTTCGCGCGCCCTTACTTTCTGATACTAACCAAGTATTACATATCTAATTATTTTAA
>UCOL01004807.1:0-13411 GCA_900474335.1 Ormyrus nitidulus
CTCTCTCTCTCTCTCTCTCTCTCTCTCTCTCTCTCTCTTGTGTACTCTGCTAATCGTCTCGCGGCGATAAATCAAAATGGACTTTAAGGGTCACCCGCCGGTCCTTATTTTCGCGATCATTCCAAGAAACGACCATCGAGGTGCACTTTCGATTATCTTTGGTTGGCTTTTAGGAGACAAGCTTGACGGACTTTGAAGGCCTCGACAAATTTTGATGAATGCCGAGGAAGGCTGCATTTGTCGGAACGTTTGAGTGGAGTGTATTTTTCGGTTTAGACAGGTTTATTTCATTGAGCATTGAACTTGACTGTATGATTTATTTAATTTTTCGGTACTCAAGGAGTTGTAGAAGATTTTCTATCTACTTTTCATTAGAATAATATGGTTTTATTATTATTTTTAAAGATTAAGTATTTTACGTAAAAAAAATTGGCTTTTCTAACTTACATTTTAAAGTATATTTTAATCCTCGCCTATTATTATAAATTTGTCGATAAAAAATATTCTTCCGACTTTTGGCGAGTAAATCTACTACTCTACTGCCTTGTCGTTGTTTAATTTCATCCTAATTTTCTCGGATTTCAAGTCCTCGAAGAATTTTCGATAATCCTCATATGTAAATCTACAAACAGTATAGTCTACTATAACGCAACTAAATAGCTCCCTTCGAAAAAAGAAATTGATAAATCGTATTTTTCCAGGACGATAAACTCGACGAAATGCAACCCGGTCAACAGGCGTGTTCGCTGCTCAGTCAGCGTTAAAGGGGCGTGGGTCTGCCGAGTGCAAACCGTCTTCACTGTCTATATGCGACATGCTTGAATCAGGTATGCTTTTTTAATGCCTGGCACTTACGTGCTGCTAATTAGACTGATGGCGATCGATCGTTCGTCGTATTTGCTGCAGACGATATACTCCCTTTTCTTCTTATTGAATGTTTGCGGAAGGAAATTTGCAAGCGGCTTTTAGAATTTCTGCTCCGTTCGATTGATTTTTAATTTAAGTTTATGGAGTGGGTTTCTTGTTGGTGATGTTTTTTTTTTCATACTTGAAGCGTCGATTTGCATGTGGAAATTTTATGTGGTATTGAATTGAATGAACAAATTATATGAAGTGATTGACTAATTAATTGTTATTTTGTTATCTGAAAGAAGTTTACTTTTGATTAAATTTTCACGGAGAACTAAATATTAAGTAATCTTTCTTTACAATATATATAGAAAATGGATTAATGGGCAAGTAGACTTTTATGTGCTTCTATAATTCTAGTAATAAATGAAAGGTTCTGTCTTACTTCTAGTTCGCAGTAAACAACGACACAAAAGGCATATAAAAAAATATGATAATATATTAAATAAGTATCCGCAGTTATAAAAGTTCTGAGAAAGTATCGCAAGAAAAATTCATCAAAGTCAAGCTCCTATCGACAGGTTTTACAAGGTGATCGTAAATTAAGAGTAAACCCTTGAATACAAATTATCTTAAATGTCGAGAAAATGCAGCAAAAAAACAACAAAGGGACGACAATTATGTATGTAATAGCCATTTTGTAAGTCCGTTTGAAGCATTAGTTGCATCGTTACAGTGCAATCTATTTTTTGCAGATAAGATTTGAAAGCAGGAAAAGAATTCTATAAAGAATAGATTATTTATTCATTAGATTCTATTTTTTCCAATCTTCTCAATATGATACTTTATTAAAAAATGTTTAATGTTCATAACGCCGATTGGTGTTGTGAGAAGAGGGGATAGATCAGATCGATTACAGAAATTGATCTGAGCGCTGAAGATATTCTTCTTGGGACCGTAGAAGAACTTAGTCACAAGCCTCATCTTGCATATACAGATTTGTTAATTTTCGACTTTTAACCATTGTGATTGCGACAGAGTCTACAGAAGTGGAGTTCGCCCTAGTCAAGAAAAATGTGTATACATCTATGCGTACGTATTTATTTTTTGATATTTTTTAAGGGCCAAAATGTTAATACTGACGATTGAAATGGTTCATAGATTGTCTTTTGTTCATTATCATGTAAAATTCTGATTTTTTAATTTTTAACTTTGAATTAATCTATAAGATTTAGAGTACATGAGATAAGAACTGGACTTTAATATATATTGTGTTTTATAATGGCATTGTTTAGCCGTTATACTTCTTATAGTAAAACTTCTTATATACTTCTTATAATTTTGTCTAATAATATAAGAAAAACATTTTTTAAGAAAATTCTATAAAGTACATTACATAAACTAATTAATTTTATATGTACATTTTTCAATTTGATATAATATACGGGGTTTGAAATATAAAATTTATTTCGATATTGCTTTGATGACTTCCCTTCTTATTTTTTATTTTCGACTAACAATATAATGTCCTCCGAACATTTTTATCATTTTTTATATAAAATTTACCCGTTTGTGAATTATTGCTATAAAATAAGCGAATTACATACACAGTGCTATTTATTGTCCTTTGTGTTGTTCGTCCACTACAGTTAATAATTACGTAAAGCATTCTTGTGCAATAAGTAACAGAGTGATTTTTACGGCTTTTAATATTAAAATAAGGTGATAACGATTCCCCATCAAGAAGAAACGTGCAGTATAATACAATAATTCCCATTCAATTTGTAAATTAACTTCGCACGAGCTCTTGGACAAGCAATCTTTACTAAAAAATAAAAATCGTTAAAAATTACTATTGTGGGAATCTACTGTTGTGGGAAAATTTTCGAAAGAGCTTTTCTTCAAAATTAAATTCTTCATCTCGCAATATAATCTCATTAATAAATTACTTATCAAACGAACTTTTTTCGACACTCGAATTTTCGCGTTCAAAGCCCTGAAAAATTTAAACCGAAGACGAAACTTGGTCGAAGTTCTCGCGCAGAGTAAAGCATCTTCATCGGCAGCGTGCGAAAGCAGAGCCGTAAACGCCCGTAAAGGGCCTCGCTACGCAAGCAGGTCTCGGTGCGGCGGTAACGCACCGAGGAAAAGGGATCGGTGCTCGGTGCGTGACTCGCCACCGCCGGGTACTTTAACGGTCCTGCCCCCCGCGACCGGTTCTTTTTTCCATTGCGCAACAGGAGACACGCCGCTGCCGAGGTTTTGCGCGCGCACTCGACGGGAAAACGCTCCCGGGAATGCGCCGGCTTCCTGGAACAGGCTGCAGTGCGCTTCTTTTCTCTTAGGCTGTTTATGCGCTGTTTTTAGCTTTGGCGCAGTCGCGTTGTTGTGGAAAATTCTTGTGGTAAATATGGCGTTATAGTTTTTAAGTAATGGCTAATTCCCTGTTGAAATCAAAGAAATATTTTAGAAAAATTATTATGTTGTCTAATAAAGGAAGCAGAGCTATTTAAACCAAATATATTTTATATCAAATTTTATTGAAAATGTAGGCGAATTTATTAAAGATACACATACATTAGATTTCCATAAGTTTTGAGTAAGTTTGCATAAAAAGTCTGGTCATTTTTTTGGTTTTGGTAATTTGCGAAACTGTTAGAAAAACTTAACAACATGTTTACAATTACTTTTCCTTTTGTTTAACAAATAATTAGTATACAAAAAATACCACGAATACAAACAAATAAACTTGCAACTTTCAGTTCAGTGAGAAGTCAAATATTGGTAATTAAGAAAGGCGCGTTACGGTTGCTTTGTCTGCTATTTCACGGACGTGCCCACAAATAATTACGCGAGGCTTCAGGACAAGACAAGACAATGATTAATAGTGTTCGTAACGTCGACTGGACAATGTTTTTGTTAGAAACTTGCTACTGCTTTGTTTGCCGAGAGTCTAACTTATTAAAATTTTAAAATTCACCTTGCTTCATCAATTAACTAAATAAAATTTAATTAAGAAGTTATTATTATCTACAAGAGGTCGTACTACTTATCGTACACTTATTTATCTCGCGTAAAATGAAATTTTCTAGTTCACTTACAGTAAATTGCGCCACTTTATTATTTCTCCGCCTCAATCTTAAATCTTAAAGTTAGAGCGCGACTTATCCTCGTTGCTGCCGCTACTTAAGAAATACGAAAAGTATGCGTTATTTTTATTAATAATGTGCAATTTTCCGGTTGAATATGAAATAACTTACTTAAAACCGTTTGAAAATCTTCTATTTTTGCAATTCTACAAAAAGTCGAAATAAACCGTATGCCGTTGCCAAAACGTTTTATACTCAAAGTAAGCGCAATTGATTTAGTATTGCAGCAAATATTGCAACCGGATAAAATTTATTTCTAAGACCCGCCACATATTCAATATCTATATCGAGTTCACAGTTTTCATGATGGCTTGAACAAAGTGTAGGTGTGCATATGTTTAGAATCTGAGACGAATCTGTCATCGCGCAAAGCTGTGGATTCGCAGAAAATGTAATCTTATAATTCAAGATCACCCTGTCATTGCGAATCACGTAGACCTTCCGGGTAAATTCCAAAAACCATTTTAAATCTAAACAATGGCTAATAAAACGAACCGATATTCCAAATACGGTTTTTGCAAAAAAAAAAAAAAAGAAAAAAAAATTAAAGGACTGCTCGGATTACGCGAATTCTCACGGCAGGCGACGAGGCGGTACGAAAATCGCTAAATCGCGGGGCGCGCCTCGAGCTGTTACAGCGGCGACTCCGCTAAACCGCTAAAAACCGACGGCTTACATGCAGAGACCGCAAAATGTTACGGCGCGCGACGCGTATTAATTACAAGCGGCCGGGGGTCTGTAATTGCGGGCGCGCCGTCTATTTTTAATACACGAGCATTGCACGATACTCTCCGCAAAGGGCGCCATCGTGTTTACGTCGCCGAAAAACTTTCTGCTTTGTTCTCCGGCGAAAACGCTGAGCGCGATTTCTTAGTCTATTTGCAGTATATAGGCTTTCGATCGCTGCACGCGGTGGCGTTTTGGCGCGGAGCGAAGTCTGTTTTGCTCCTCGGGGTTGCGGAAACGAAAGCATTTTATAAGTGAGCAAGTGTAGCGGTTTGCTGGAACGATGCGATGAATGAATTAACATTGAAATGTTAGTTTTAGCATCGAGTTCGAGTTTAATGGCTGCTTGTCAAAATGACGATGTGAAATAGGCATTGCTTCATTAACGATTTTTTTACGCTCTCGTGCATTTTTTTGCGTTAAAGTATATTGAATCGTTTATGTAATCGGCTATTTAAAAATTTTCAATTTTGAAATTCTAATTTATAGGCTAGATATTCAAAATATTGTAATTAACAGGCAATGCAAAATAGCACACTGATAAAAGTATTAATAAGTGGCGATGTGGCTCGATTCCGTATAGTTTCTAAGAATAGTAAAAAGGATTAGATTTTTCTATTTTCAATATAATGAGGATTTTTATATACTCAGTTTTCATTGCAACTATACTTATTATCATTTAGAAAAATTAAGTTTAATATATATTTAAGTCTGATTTATGGTTATTCCTAAATATAAGAATAAGTTTTCCAATGATCATCACTACACCCGCTTTATTTATCAGTTTCACTATCCAATCAACTAAGGGCTATTCGATTTCTCTTTCTTCGTCTATTACAAGAGTGAATTCTTCCGATAACGAAATTAAATTCGTCTTCTTCCAAGCCTTTGGCGACTACTTTTAAGACAAAGTAAATCTACCAAAGATAAACAGTGTCGTATAAGATTATATGTCACCGAATAATATTTAAACTCCCAATAACTAAATGCCACATTGTTCTCTTATTTTCCTTTCAAAAGCCTTCCAATACCCGAGCCACGACACTTCAACCTTCTAAGCAATCCAAAACAAAGTAAAACTCCCCGCGCCGAAAATCGGCCATAAACCGCGGCGGCAAACGGAAGCGAGCGAAATCGGCGCAAACGAGCCCCAGGCCGAATAATGGACAGGTGTCCGCGCCGCGGAGTCTTCTCGGAAAAGCCCCGCCGCCGCTGCCTCCTGGCAGTGGAGCAGCAGCTCGCCAAGGAAGTCAGCGTTGCGCGACGGCGCCGCATCTTTCTCTCGCGGAGCGCCGCTGCTGCCTCTCCTCCGGCACGCACACCTATATGAGATTGGCGGCGGCTATAGCGGGGCTCAGTCCGACAGTAGAGAGGCTCAAGCACGGGCCTCAGACTCAGTGCTTCTCGCTCCTCTCCTTCTCTACCCTTTGCGAGCGCGCGATCAGTGTCGAATCTTCTTGCCCTGCGCACCTGACTGCTCTGCCGACGCATCCACCCACACCCGTACACACGCACATATACCGTGAGTTTCAATTTTTATTTCGGGGGAGGGGGGGGGGATGCGCAAAATTTGCGAAGATTAGATTGCAGCGTGGCGGGAAGAGGGGAGAAGCTGAGCTTCAGAAATTACTGGTGGAGGCTCGTTAAGGATTTAAGATTTTTAAAAAAATTTTCCGCTTTTGCGTGAAGATTGCGCAGTCAGGACTCGGATGATCCGTCGAGAACGAAAATGACGATTACAACTGCGATCGGATCTACATTTTATCGACTCTTCCGTCCGATGCTAACATTACCCTTAAATCTAACATTAAACTTTGAGTAACCTACTAAAATCTCACCGGTACAACATCATCAAAATCGGCTAGCCAAAACAAAGCTCGGCTCATTATTCCTTCGGCTCTTTTACGACGAGCAATAAAGTTCGCGAAGCGAAAATTAACGGCGCGCCAATGAAAAGGAGCGCGCTTAATTAAAAAGAAAAGCGGAGGCTCGGCCCAGGCCGACCGAGCGCAGAGAGGATTTCTCGAGCGGATCGTTAATTGATCCTCGGAGTCCCGAGGTGAATAACGCGGCCGTACGCCAGGTGTTTATCGGAGATAATTTTCGCGCGGAGTTCACTCTGCCGCTCGGTGCTCGTAAAATGCGGGAGAGGGGGGGGGGGACGCGCGCAATTATATTCGTCGCGAGATAACGTGCACGGCGCGGCAGAGGAAAAAGCGAGGCGCGGCTCGGGGTTTTGCTGATGCTCGAAATGAGTTTCGAGATTTTCCGTAAGATTTGGCTCGAGTGGCCTGGGTTTGTTTCGTATAGACGATCGAGAAGGTAGGTCGAAAATTCATTTAGTACTATAAAATTTAAGTGAATAATTTGACGAAGGGATATTTTTTCTTTTAAATCTATAAACGATTAGTTTTTTTTTTTTTTTTTTTTTTAAAAATAGATGCAGTAGTTAGAAAATTGGATAGTCATGTCGATTAATAATTGACATTTTCTCACGTTTAATTAGCGGCACTTGAAAGACGATACTTATGAAGGTTCAATTGTAGCTTTTTCCTTCTTTACGATTTTAGAACGAAGAAGATTGTTATGACTTTATTGTGACCCCAATGGGTCTACAATTTCCTGCTAATTGCAGACAGCTGCACATACAGAAATCGATAATAAAATGTGCGCTAATCCAAGCACATTTTACAGAATTTAATCTCGCAAATTTTACAAATTTATAGAAAATGGAAATGAATTCGCGCGCCCATTTAATGTACATTTAATATACGTTCAGCGCTTTCGTGTAATATATACAGAAAAAATGATTATCCGTTTAGGTTCGGTTTGCAGCCTTGATTTATGTAATTCATAGTGATTCGCTCATGCGTGCAGCTGGTCTGTAGTTTTAAGGAAACAGCAAAAAAATAAAAAAAAATAAAAAAATAATAAAAACAAGTTTTTTCTCGAAGGATGTAGAAAACGTGCATTAAAAAGGCCTAAAAGCGAAGAAAATTCCCAGAACACCTCTCGATGTCGTTCTTAAGCCTCTCTCTCCCTCCCCGCGGAAAGGCCTATTATCACTGAAACCTATAAACAATAACCTATATTAGTCCAGCACGTAGCCGATCGAACTCGTGCAGGTACGCGATAACGAGGGGAAACAGCCAACGCGAGCCTCCGGCCGCCGCGTCACCGCCGCATAGTTTTTCCCCCCGGCATCGGCGCATCATACCCCAGGTATTCGCGATGCGCCGATGCACGCGTGCACCTGCGCCGATTACGTAAAGCGCAGCTTCTCCCGCTGAAAACTATATCGAGAAAAGCTACTGCTGCTGCTGCTGCCGTTGGCAGCTAATTGAGAGGCCGGGTATTCTTTCGTCCCGTTGTTTACGAGCTCCTCGCTTCTTCTTCTTCTTCTTTTTTTTTAACGGAGCAGGTAGTTTTACGGTAGTTAAGCAGGATGCCTTGGCATCGAAGCCGGAGAGAGAGACAGAGGCGAATTTTCCAGCGATGCCTCACGGTGGTATGTAGAACTTCGACGGGGAGGTTTGGGTGTGGCGATCGAGGATGATTTTAATAAACGTTTCTTGCTGGGGTTCGTTAATTTTTTTTCGGTTATTTACGAGCGCCTAGGTTTCGTTTCGACTACACTGCTTTATTGTCGGTAGATATACTTGACCCGATGCTAAGTATGACCTGGATTCTTTAAATTCGAGTGTACGCAGAGATAAGCTGAAATTTATTATTGCAGCTGTAAATCTTTTTATTGTGTTTTTTTTTTTTTTTTATTTGAGATTCCGTCCGTCACGAGCATAATTATTTTAAATGATAAAGTCGGAACAAGATACAATTAGATTCTTCCAGGATAATAAGAAACACTTTTCTATAGAGTAAGAATTGCAACATAAATTACCGAGAATCAATGCGTAATAAGCGTTTAATCAGCGGCTATTCCAGGATCGCCGCAATTAATGCATTCGCAAGCCGATCTCCCCGCGAATTTAATAGCTCAACCTTAAAATCCTAGCCAACGACATCGATCTCCCGAGCTGAGCGGGCAACCGAAAGGAAAGCTTCCGGGAAAAGCCGACGAAAAATGACGGTATAGAGAACGGTAAGTCGCGCGCGCCGCTCGCCGCGATGATCGATGCTCTCTCTCTCTCTCTCTCTCGCCGTCCGCCGAAAAAGTGGAGCGCGCGAGCCCGCGTACGTATACCGGTTTTCCAGGCTCTGCTCGCGAAAGGACTCCCTAATCGGACAAAACATCATCGCGCGACTCGCCGGAGAAAAGTGGAACGAGCCGCCGGCGGTCCGGCCGCTTTAGGGGAGGATATCGCAAGCGAGTCGCGCTCTGCCCGGTGAGATTAGAGAGAGTTGCGCCGCGGCAACTGAGGTTGTTTATGCGGGTCGCCGATTTTTCGAATGCGCGCAAACGTCGCGCTAAGCGGTTTTGTGTGCGGGGACACTGCTCGATGGGCTCTCTTGGCGGCGGAGAAAATCGACGGAATTGTCGGGTTGTGTGGCGGTTTTAAGCCTCGATATAATGGGAGATGGGCTTTTGCCGGACGAGTTTAACTTAAGTTTATTCTTGGTTTTCAGTTTTGGGTGCGACTCGGGCATTTGGTAATGCCAGGCGCGATTAACTTAATTAAGTATAATAGTAGCGCTGTGGTTCGTGCAATTAAGTAATAAAACGAAGCTTTTACGACTGGAGGTATGATTTCTTGGAACGAGGCGTTGTTCCAATTGTTGAGCAGCTCTAATTAAAACTTCGTTTATCGATTCTATCGATTTTGGATATAATTTATGTGCAGGGACGTTTGCATCTTTTTTCTAAGCGTCTAATATACAACTCGAAAATAATGGTTAATCCATAAAGGCCGCATCCGCGTTTAATAATCAGATGGGAAGGGATTCGTCATCCACTCGCTTCGTTCGTAAGTTTTCAGCCTCATTGTAAATCAATACTACCAAGGATCATCGAGAATAGTCCGAGGTGCCATCAACCTAATCGGGTAGCAATCGATGAACAATCGATTCCAGGCCTTTTTTCGTAATTGCGGAATGCGGTAAATATTTTTATTTTTCTCGAGTGCATATAAGGATGACGATTACGCAGCCGAGAACTTTCGAGGTGCGAGAATTCGGGACCTTGCAAATTGTCCTGGTTTTCTTCCTATCGTTATGCAAATATTTGCTCCACACATCTGCGACGACGATTATAACAATTTTAAACACCTGCATCAGTGTGGCTTAGGAATTGCCTGCGAATTAAGTAATTATTGTTATATTATTACCAGTTATCTTAGTCTGCAGTCTCGGAACGGATGAATCATCGAAGCTTTTCTTTTACATTGTAAAGCGCACATTTAGCTTTTTGTAGGAATCCATTTCGTTTTTTTTTACCGTAAAATGTTTCATAATTTCACGTTACCACCGTTGCTGTTTTTCTGGCGTCCGTTTCTGTCATTAACGGCGCTCCAAATTGCAGTTCAGTACCTATTTGCCTGACGTATTAATAGATTTAATGACAAGTAAAACAACGGAGCTTACGCAAAGCACTTAAAACTGAAAATTGCAGCGGACTCGCTGCTTCTACATTATCGTCGGGTGCCACCTCGACCTTTGCCAAAAGCCAGCTCCCGCGCAACAGGTCGCAAAAAGCCGCCGATTTGCGGAAGCTCCGGCTCTGATCCGTCGGCGCGGCCGGGATGAAAATTAGCCCACCTACGCGACTCGGGCCGGCGGCCCGCGGTGTGCGCCTCGGATCCGCGAATTTAGATCGAGGCCAAGCGCGCGACAGACAGAGGGAAAGAGAGAAATCGAGAAGAGTCGACCCCGTATGCTGTCGCTGCCGCCGGGGAACGGACACGCGAAACGCGGTACAGTAATGGCCGATAAATTTTCGAAAGCCGTTACGGGGGTGTTGGACGTCGCAGTTAACGTCGCGGCCGATTGTCGCGGCTTCTTACGGTTACGGCTCTCTTGTCTTTTAGCTTTCTCTCGGGTTTACGAGATGCGAGCTTCCCCGGGATTTATTCGCGCTCGCGACTGCTGAAATTAAAAAAAAGTGGAGCGCTATTCGTATGTACGAGAGATAATCCGTTTAGAGGCGGTTTCGCGTTTCTCCGAAAACTCGGCAGCTTCGTTAACGGTTAATTTTTCACGTTCCCGTTTTTTTAAATCTTTTTATATATTTTTATTTATACGTTTGTATTTGCGCAGCTGAGGCACTGGGATTGTAATCGAAATTGAGAAAAATACGCATTAGCTCGATAATAAATAATAAGCGATCCATCGGCGATGATCAAAAGAGATTTAAAATAGAAGTATACTCAAGAGGCAAGGCTAAATATTGCACCTCATTCATTACCTACACAAAGTTGTTATAATGACGGATCGTACGACAATAAGTCAGAAAATTGATTCAGACGTGACGTCATATAAAGCGTCGGCGAGTTTCGACAAACAGGTCTCGCAATCGGTGAAAAATAAATTTCTACCTCTTAAATTTCTACAATCTGAAAATAATCGAGTAGACTAGTGCTCTCTTCTCAAGTCCTCCTCTTATCGTCTGAGGGACGAGGCCCGGTAATCAGACCCCTTGAACGCGTCATCCCGTGACACCAGGCAAAGATGCGACGCCGAAATTCTAATCATCAGAGAAGAAAGCAATGACGCCACCTTCTACACTAACTGATAAAACCTTGGCGTGATCTCTCATCCTCTTTCTGTCGAATTGAGCTGAATTACTTAATTGCGCGCCGTTGCACATCGTCAGGGCGTCCAGTCTATTTTCGTTTCTGGATTATTCCGTTCCGGCGAAATTTATCGCATCCTAATTAAGATTTCGCGACGCGTCGCCTTAATTTACGGCTCCGCTGTACGCAGGACGTTTCACTTTTTCAAACGAGCATCGGAGTAGCAGTCGCCGTATTATGTGGCTCGCACGCAAACGTGGAAAAAGGTAGGCGAACCGATGACGCAATAAACGAGGCACGCTTTTTTTGGCGATCTTTCCGATGGAGTTTCTTGAATCTTGTGGGATTAATTGACGGATGGAGGATGAGGAATTTTTACGTTTGGAATTTAAGAAGTTGTTGAAATTCTTACTCGAAGAAAACATTTTTTTCGAGATAATATATTCACGCGCACGATTCAAATTCCCTGTTCAATAGTCTAATTTTAAAGAAAGCATAATAAAAAAACTCACGCCTCATAAAATTTTTAGACTACAATAATACAGCTACTGTTTCTGTAGCTAAAAATTATATCATAGTTTTAAAACGGATGGCATGACATCACAATACGACGGCCCAAATATAAAACTTATAAATATCTGCCCGCGGGACAGGGTCATTCTTCTATGAAACAGTCAAAACGAAGAACACGCGGCTCTTTTCCGCAAACCTCGTTAAAGTTCATCCGAGGGCAAGAGTATACAACTCCCACACCAGCTGAGAAGCATGGAATAAACATTTTTTTTGTTTTTTCAAACCGCACTCGCGCCAAGCTCGATTTCCAAATCGTGAGCTCGATCGAGCTGCGGAGCTCGTCTTCCTCAAAAGAGCAAAGCGCACAGCAGATGCCGAGCGGCGAGCGCTGTTTATGCGGAGCACGTCCCGGCGGCGGTCTGATAATGTTTAAGAGAATCGCCGCGCGCGCCGACGGACTCGAGTTGAAAGGCGAACGTGATAACCAGGTGTTTCCACCTTGCAGAAGGAACTGTGTCGCACGGAGCCGCGAATCTAAATACTGCGCCAGTCGGCAAGATTCATTATCGCCGTTGTGGATGTAACGAAGGAGCAAAAATTTTAAACAGTTAACGTTCAGATGTTTTAACTTAAATGTAAGTTGTTTATGTAAAGGTTTCGTTTTCTTTTTTTTTTTTTTTTTAATTTTGTTGTTTAATTGAAAGTGAAAACTAAGAGAAAACAGGTTCACTTATTTTTTTTTTCGTATATCTTCTGCAATTAATTATGGCATTCAAAACATAGGGGTACAGTCAGGTTAAGCAGATTTCTCTAGAATAAACTTTTATGAATGACAAAGCACATCTCTTGCACGTTTTCTTCAAAAAAAGAATAAGCTATCCATAAAATGGGGATGTCTGTGTTTTAAAAGGTTCCGATTTACAAAACTCCGAAGACGACGAATGAGAAAATTTAAGTTGTACTACCTTTTGGGGAGATCTGTTCGTGATTATATTAGTAGCCAGAGTGATTTGACATTACTTCTGTTTTACCTTGACTGGTTTCGATTTACAGCGATGACCTTTTTAGTAAAATTGGATTGCTGGTAGCATTTAAGGATAATCTTTATGTAAAGCTCCGAATTGCACGGCAAATGAGATAAACGCTACAGTTTTACAATTATTAAAATACACTTTAATCACTGCCAAATGCTTTTCAAGGTAGTTTTCGTTTAAAACTGCAGACTTTATTTGACATTGACAATCGCCGATTACAATTATTATCGTAATAATAAGAATTCCCATTCACCCATTTACGAGTTTTAAATTTCTGCAGTAATTAATAATTTTGAATATTCTATTAAATTTTTGCTTTGCATTTTTAACTGTTTAAAAAGACAATATTTTGTTTATTTAATCTCACAAGAAGAGTGTACGACATTTGAGTAATGGATTTTCCTGTAACTTTGGGATATGTTTTCTAATGTTAAAATATGAAGGAAGCCGCATC
>UCOL01004808.1:0-13415 GCA_900474335.1 Ormyrus nitidulus
GTCTACTAGATTTCGTAAACGTTTGCAGAAGGAACATCATATAGGAATGTCAGATATACATGCAGAATTTTAAGAACTTATGTCAGTGGAAGAAAATTCTTATCCTAAAAACAGACCTCATATTTCTGTGGAGCAATTTTTAGTAGTTGAAAATTTATTTAATTATCGGACTGGTGAATTCGAAAATTTATTGAGCCAGCCTGAGAAGTTTTTATTAGATAACGAGACTGAAAGCGATGAAAGCGAAATGATTCTGATAGTCGTGCTTATTGACGAATATGTAAATTTACATGCCATAGGATTAACTTACAGAAAAAAAATATACAGTCTCTGTTAGGTGCTTCATTCGTGATAGCCCAGCAGCTAGTTATGTTTTAATGAAAAAGAATTAGAAATTAAAAATAGACTAGGTGCATGGGCTTCCGAAAAAAATATACCTGACAACAGTGTAAATGAGCTTCTAAAAATTTTGCAAGATGCTGGATTATCATATTTACCAAAAGACGTTCGATCATTACGTGTTACTCCAAGAAAAACAAATACTATGTTGTTACCTTGTTCGCCTGGTGAATACTTTCACTTTGGTTTAGAAACTTCGCTCCATAATATTTTAAGAAAATACAATAAAACGATAGAAAATAAAATTATAATAGATGTGAATGTGGATGGTTTACCCATAGTAAAGTCTCCTCCAAGAAGTTTGTGAACAATTCTTGCAAAAGTTGTCAACGGAAATTGTAACGAAGTATTTATCATAGGTGTTTACCGCGATGCAACGAAACCTGCTTCACAAAATTTATATTTAAATTCATTTATTGAGGAATATGCAAACTTACATACGACAGGATTTACATACAGTAACAAACAATATACAGTTTCTATTAGATTCCTCATTTGGTAGACGTTTGCAAAAGGAACATCACATCGGAACCTCTGCACTTGAAATTTTAGATTTGGAGTTAGTTAAGCAGTTGCCTTTAGATTACATGTATCTAGTATGCCTTGGAGTAACAAAATCATTATTTCGTTTATGGATTAGTCGAAAAAATGCACCTCACTTAAATATAATGCAGTTGAAAAACCTTTCATCTAATTTTGTGAATCTGACACCTTTTATACCAAAGGAATTTGCAAGAAAGGCACAGACACTGTTACATTTAAAAAGTTTGAAAGCTACAACGTTCAGATTGTTCTTATTATATACTGGACCAATAATTTTACAAAATATATTGCCTATAGAATATATCGAAAACTTTAATGTTTTAAATTGCGCTATTCGCATTTTGTGTCATCCTACCTACTATTTTCATCAAAACGATTATGCCAAACAACTTCTAGTATACTTTGTTAATCAATTTAAAAAGCTCTACGGTGAATGTTGGGTTGGATGGAACGTCCATAATTTAATTCATTTGGCCGATGATGCAAAAAATTTTGGAACGTTAGATAGTTTCAGCTCTTTTCCATTTGAAAATTACATGCAGACGATAAAAAGAATGTTGCGCAAAAATGGAAAAGAGTTGCAACAAATTCACCGCAGATTAACAGAAAGAAGTAACTTTCCCTTGAACACGCAACCAATTAATGAAAATTATCCCTTAATGACTAAACCAGTAAATAAATCAATTCCAATTTTTCAGACCTGCTACCGTACAATAAAATTTCCTGCCTTTGAAATTACAGATTCACGACCCAAGAACTGCTGCATAACAAAAAATAATAATGTTCTTTTGGTTGAAAAAATTGGCAAAAGGGATAATACAAATATTATTTTGGCAAGAGAATTCTTAATGAAGGAAAATGTACAAAACTATCTACTTTCATCTACAGACATTGGTATCTGTGAAGTAAAAAATATATCTCAACAGCAAGTATGTTCAATTGATGACATAAACAATAAAGCACTCTATTTTACACGCGAAAAAAAGCCGAACGTATTTCCACTACTGCATCACCAATAACTTCTTGGTAAATATAAATAGATCTTGGTAAATAATAAAATTTCCAAACTTCGCAGACATGCTATACGCTCATACGCTAAGCTTTTGGAAGAAAATCAAACAGTTGCCATAACGACAGAATGGTATCAGAAAATGTTACTTCAAAATTACATTCGAAATTTGCGTTTCGGCGCAGAGTACGACGCAGCCATGCGTAGCATGAAAATCCACCTTCCAAATTTGACAGGCATGCTACGTTATCTATCTGAAACAAAAGTAGCCTACTGTAATATCATCAGAATGGCATCGCAAAAGTATTTAAAAATTATCCTCGAAATCTGCGAATTTCGGCACACAGTACGGTGTAGCCCTATCCAACATGTAAATCCAAGTTCCCAACTTGACAAGCATGCTACCTTAACTATTTAAAAGAAGAGTGGCCCACTGTAATATAGTCAGAATGGCATCGAAAAAGTTTATTTAAAAAATAGCCTCGAAATCAGCGAATTTCGGCACACAGTACGGCGTAGCCCTACCAAGCATAAAAATCCAACTTCTATACGTATCAGATATGCTTCGCTAGACATATTGAAGAAAACCAATTAAAAGTTAGAGCCGAAATCTGCGAATTTCAGTATACTGTAAGGTGTAGCCCTGCCCAGTATGAAAATCCAACCTCCAAACTTGACTGGCATGCTATCTTAACTATCCGAAAAATAATATCGGCAGAATGGTATGGAAAGAGTTTATTTAAAAATTATTTTGGCAAGAGAATTCTTAAAGGAAAATGCACCAAATAATACACTTCCAACTAACAACATTGGTATGTGTGAAGTACAATATATATATCTAAACAGCAAGTGTTTTCAATTGATGACAAGCAATAAAGCAATCTTCCTTACTCATGAAAAAATCCTACGTTTTTCCACTACTGCAAAAATCTCTAAATATGACCGGCATGCTACATTTATCCACTTGCCTCGACTGGTCTGCTAGCGAGCGCGACAAACCCGGCGCTACGCCACCTAGCGACCAGTCGGGCGGGCACCCAAAGGCGCTCTTCCCATTCCCTAAGGCCATCCTCCAAAGTCCAACTCTCCCACCATAAAATGCCTGCAGTATCAACTTTTAATAAGACAGTTTTAAAATTAGTTTTAAAAGTCATTATATACTGAACATAATTAAACATCTCGGCGAATATAATTAAGACTTGAAATAAAAAAAGATAATTTAAAAACTGATTTAATAATTAAATGGCTCTTCCTCTTAAATTAAATTTTTTCAAAATCGATACTTATTAAATCAGTGCACTTTGACTAAATTATCTCAAAAGTTTCTTCAAAGGAAGTATCCCCTTCTGGCAGCATAAAATATCGATTTTCTAAGATTAAATTTTAAATTTAAAAAAAAAAAGATACGCTCACTTTTTATTAAGAATGTTTCAAACTAACGTCTTGCAATAAGTTACTGAAAAAAAAAACTTAAAAATAAATCAATCATCAGACCAAAAATCACTTTACTAACCTTTTGACACTTGAATTTTACACTATAATACCAAGCTTCGAATCCGCGCAAAACGCACCAAGCCCCATATCGCGGCTGTCAATTTCCCCGGGTCAGCTAAAACGCCTCTCTCCGCCAGCCTTTAACTCGTCGGGGAAGTTTTTCACAAAAGCCGCCTTGCGCCAGGATTTAAAGTTTGCACTCGCGTCTCGCCCTTACAAATCTCATTCGTATTACCTCCTCCATTCGACGAGCTCTCTCGAGTCCCTTTCACGCGGCGCTAAAACCTTTTAAAAACATCAAAGCGACGTCTTAAGGTGATCCGTTGTGCTTTACCCGTCGGGCGCAGCAGCGACAATTTTCGAGATTGAAGTTTCGTCGACACTAATGTTTTTTGCGGCGTAAAGGGGTAAAATAAATTATTGGATACACGCGCGAACTGCGCTTTAATGGGAGTTAATTGACTTCGCGAACTCGCGCAAAGATTTTCGTTTATAGGCGCGCGCGGTTATTTGCCTGCGTGGGAAACTATCGAGCACCGCAGCCAGTAAAGTTTCCAGCCAATTACGAAGTTTATCTATAGAGCTCTATGGAGGGTAGGATGTACTGCTCTTCTACGATTTCTGCCCTGATAATTTTTTTAACCTGCTTATTTGATGGCTCAAAAAGAGAGTAATACGCGAGAAATTGTAATTAATGCTCGATTTTATGTTGTGGTATAAAAAGAAACAGATTATTTTATTGCAATGTAGTATCCCTGTAATTGGTTTAAAATATAAATAAAATCCATTTACAAGTTCTAAATTGCATTTATAAATTAAAGTAACTTTGTAAAACTCAGTTCGCGATAAAGCAATCAGGTTTTATTTAAAAATAATTTAGAAATTTTTACTTAATTCGAAAATTAAATAAAGGCTGTTCAACACAATAAAGTTGCATTCCGACAATTAAACATCAAATAAGCAACGCGATAAATTCGAAAAAAAGGGGGGCAATTAGCATAAAGGGCAAACTAATTGTCCATTCGGTTCTCGTCGTTCGAATGCCGGAGAGTCCAGAATCATTGAGCGAAATTAAGCGATTGACAAGCATGCGTCGAATCGATAGCAACTGTAACGGACGGTATAGTCGGTACGTCGCTAATTATCCGAGTTCGGCTTTTGCTGATTACCATAATTGACGGAACTTTGGTCGAAATGACAAAGAACTCGATGAAATTTTAAGTTTATTATAACTGGCTTTCAATTCGTTGGAGTAAAATTGAAAATTAGTGAGATGAGCGAAGAACAGCTTTAGATCTATATATGCATATAAAATAATTAGGTGTTTACACGTTTATCAAAGCGTTGATTGCTTATTCAAAATTTCTAACTGATCTAAAACCGCGTAATGTAGTTTTCGTGAAAGTTTGAACCCAAATGACATCGAATGAAGGGAGAAAATGAAGCTATGATACCCCATCCGGGCACATAGTTTCATCATCAGAATAATTTACATCAGTTTATGTATTACGGATCCTTGGACCTTAAGGATTACCTTTAGACTAAATGCATGCTTTTAGTTTTAGATATTGCAAACTCCATTTAAATTTTGGATGAGACTAGACTAAATTGTTGTTAACTATTTCGCAAGTTGATTAGTGAAAACAAACGGCTAAAATTCTATTAGGAATTTTCAATTTAACAAGTTCATTTCAATTTAACTTTAAATTTATGCATAGTATAGTGTGCCAACTTTTTCGAAATTTCACTAATGCATTTTATTATTATACACCATATATAATTCATGTGAAATTATAGAAGATACAAAACACATTTTAATTAAGAACTTTTCTTGCTATTGCATTTCAATAAGAAAGTTTATTAATCAATCTACTGCGAATTTCGTGGAATTGAATCCAAATAAGATTATTCAAAATAAATGCAGCAAAAAGTTTTCTCTGAAAATAGTGAGCAATCGACTTTAAATTTGAATAATTCAGTATCCTTTTCCGGGCTAATTTATATTGACAATATCAATTATGACTTACTTATGACCTATTTTTAAGGTAATGCAATTACCGAAATTCAACCGAAACTCTAAAAAAACATTTATAAGGAATAATTCTACGCAGTTCTGAAAATACACCGAATTCAATTCTTCCACAATGAAACACGAACTCTTTTATTTGAAACTTCACCTCCGCGACTCACCTCGAAATAAAAAGTCCCAAAAGCAGAAAGAAAAACAGTCCGCGAAGCCAGCCAAAACGCGCATCCTCCATTCGTAACATATATTCCTCCCGACGGTCTGCGCCCTCCTTCTGGAGAGACTGGCAGGCAGTAGCTGCGCGGGATAGTAGCGGCGGTCCAGTAACCGGAAACGTTTCCGGGCGGAACTCGCGCCGTTCGTCGGGGAAAGGGCCATTTACATCGGACAATCGGGCCCCGCGGCGGTCTCCATGGAAATTCTCGCTCGACTCGTCGACTCGCGCAGCCCACTTGATTTGACACGGGAAAAGCGTCCGTCCGTCTCTGTTTCGCGGCGAGAGCCAAAGAGCAACGGAGCCCGACGGACGTCCGCTCTCTCTCTCTCTCTCTCGGAATTTCTTGGCTCGTGCATTTCAATGCTAACAAATTGAGATTGCAACGCGAGACTCGGCCATTGTTCGCGATTGGCTGCCCTGTCGAGTTGGCAGCGTAATTGTGAGCTTTTTGCGGGAGGGAGGGCTGGAATGGCGGGCTTTTTTGAGAAAGGCTCAAAGGTGAAGCTTGTGACGGGAATGGGTTATCGATTGATAACGATTTTATGCAAATTTTTTTTCCGAGTGAAAAGTAGATAAGAGAAGAGTAAAAATCAATTCGTTATACCTTTGAGAAAAAAATCCCTCGTTTCTGTTCTCAATTAAACTTGTGAGGCCAATAATTTGCATTTAAATTTTCGTAATTGAAGTAAATTTCGTATTTTGACATTTTTGTCCTTGTTTTTATTACGTAAATGTAATTAATATTGTAAATAACGTTGTAATAATTCAGTATCAATATTTTGCTTTTAATCACTGTATTTGCCTTTTTGAGAGCACTAAAGTTGATGGCAATCTTAATTAACGACATATAATTGTTATACAAATTAAAATGTAATAATAATCAAGGACTAAATCTGTTAAGAATCCGTAATTAACTTTTAAATCTTTTTGAAAATCCGAAAAAGTTCCAAGCAAGTTTTTACCCTTATAGAGAAAAACAGCCCATTGATTCGCGCGCAGAATCAATAAATTCTTGCAAGTGGGAAAGAATGCGCAGTTGCCCCAAAGTTTTACAGTTCATTGACATAAGATTACGCGATAAAAAAGGTGTTCCGCCATCGCGCAAAGCTCAGAAAGTATATACCTTTCCAATATTAAATGGGAACGACGAACAAAGTGTAAAATTCAATTTCGAGTTAAAGGCGCAGCTTCAAAGTTTGAATAAGTTATAAAGTCGGGCCAAAAGCTGTTATTTAATACGATGTGCGAAACTTGTCTGAATAGTTCCATCAACTAAATTGTATATCCTACTACTGCAGTAACTTAAAATTGAAAACGCGTTTCTAACATTTGTGCAAGACTAAATTCTAAATATTGTCGAGCGTATTAAATTAAGCCAAAAGCCAACAAAGTTTATCTCCTGAATTATAAAATCGATATGCAATTCCATTCAAGTTATTAAAGATCAGAGGTAACGAAATTGCAGAGAGCCGCACGTTCACTTTACGTTTCAGACTAAAATATACACTCTAAATTACGCAAAATTGATTTTCACCCTTCTAAGCAATTCGCGCAAATCTGCCCAACGTTATAATGGCGGAGAATATCAACTCATATAAACCCATTACTCGACAAAAAGCCTCTCCGCAATTTCAGTAAACTCGATATAAATCCGCACAATTCGTATGTACGGAAATGCATAGCGTCTCCACACGGCAACTTCATTACCAAGACATTCACGTCGCAGCTAAAAGCCAGCGGACTCGGAAAATTCGCTCTCTCGGCCGCCCGAAAACTTGCCGCGTTAACGAGGCAGAAGGAAGGAAACACTCGCCCGGGGCTAATTGTTACCGAAATTCTAAGCGATGAGCGACGTAAATTATGATAATTCCCGCATCAAGTTCCTCGCCCGACGCACGTCGTCTTAACCCTTAGAGAGCCGGAAAACGCATATACGCGTCGCGGGTGATGCGAGGGTCAAAAAATAAATTTTCTATAGAAAACCTGAAATTTCAAAAATTCAAAATTGCCGGTCGTCTAAGGGTTAAACAGAGAAAATTCGAAAAAGCCGATACGCGGCGCCCCGGGCAGATTTCGCTTTGAAGCTCGGCGAGGCAGTCGGGCTTGGTTAAAACCCTCCGCGCGACCGACACCGTATTTTTTAATTGGCCCAGTAAACCGGGCAAATACGTATATATGTCTATTACGAGGCCTCGTCGTCGCTTCGCGCGAACTTTGCGGGGCCGCGCCGAGGATTTAAGTGCAGACAGAGTCGGCAGTTTTCAATTTGGGAGCTGCGCTCGAAGAGAGGCGCTTCGGCGGATATCTGTGTTCCGGCGACACGAGTCGCCCGGTTCGAAATCCCGACGATTTCGAACTGCGGGTGGATGCAGCTTTTGAATTCGGCTCGTTTACAGTGAATGAAAGCCGGGATTTTCGATAACTTTTACGGCGTAATTGGGATGGAGCTTCGGCTGAAAAGCTCTCTTCTCTGCGTAATTCGTTTAGTTAGAGGGATAAATTCAAAGTATAAATGAACGAAAATTCGATGGTTATTTGAAACTGTTTGGTTATCGTAAAGCAGAAAAGTTGTTTTATTGAATAAAAAACAAACTATACAAAGGATTTGCTACGTTTTATAATGAATCTAAAATTGAAAGCCGTAAATCTAATTGATTTACGACTGCCAAATTGAAAAATAATCTTTCTCTTGTAGCTTGAAAATAATGATGCCTTTTTCACTCCTCCCCGTATATTGGACGCACTTATTAACATTCAACAAAAGCCCATAAATCACTCGACATTCAACGATGTCCATCTAAATCGCAATCTACTCAGTAATCACCGAAGCACGTTACCATGCACCACTCGAAGCATGAAATCGCGACCCGAAACGCATTACAATCGGCGGCCGCAACGCGCCTCGCGAGCCCTCCCCCCGTCGCAATTTCAGCCGAAAGCTCGATTCGGCGAGTCTATCGCGCAGCTGCGCCTCTGGAATTAAATTTTCTATAAAGCCGCGCGTCGCCCTAAAAAACTGTCGTTTCCTCTTTCCGGGCTCGAGCGAGCTCTTCTCCGCGGGAGAACGACGCGCGAAATTGTCGAGTGCAGCCCTCGGTGCCGTTCAATTTCCTCTGTATTAGCGGGAGACGCGAGACGCCGAGGCGTCTCGCGTGCAGCTTGGCAATCAGGCGCTTCCTCCTCCTTGAGTGCTCATAATGCGGCTATTTCGTTAAGCAGCGAATGACTGCAGTAGCTGCAGGGCGAGATGAAACGAAGGCAAGTCGCCGAGACGCGGCGCTTGCCGTCCGCCTTATTGGCGCTGCGAGACGCGGCCGCTTCGACGGCTCTGACGGAAGGTGCAAAGGGGAGATTGATGGATCTTTTGAGCGCTTATTAATCGGGTGTGAATATAAAGAATTTGGTAAGAAATTTTAGTTGAAGGTTTTAATAAGTAATGTCGCAGGTTAGTGTCTGATTGTTTACGTTGTAAATGATTAAAATCAAAAATAAAATTTATAAAAACAATAATGCAATTATTAATTTTAAAATGTAAATCGAATACAATTTACATATTACATCGAAAACAGATTACTCAAGTAAACTCTCTTTTCATGAGGTAGAAGAATAATGCAAAGCTAATTTGAATATTAAACATTCTCATTAACCTTCTTATTTCATTCACGTGAATTCATCTCTTTTGATCTCATCAGATGAAAGCTCCCCTCAAACCGAAAAAAAAGTTAACAAAGAAGCTTCCTTCGACACACACCATCGCAGAAAAAGCATTGCAGATACACCTTTGTCATCTCGATTCAGAGGCTACAATAATTAACAGCGATCTCGAACCTGAAAAAAAGCCAACCAACAAAAATCTTCGCTCTTGGCATCCGCCGCGCATTAAAGTCCTCAATGTACGGCTGAAAAACAGGTGACTCCCTCAGATCGCAAAGCTAATAACGAAAGGGAAGCTCGCCGTGAAAGCAAATGCCGGCGCATAATACGAGGACAAAAACGCTGTCGCTTGTATTGCCGGCCATTATCTCGCGAGAGAAATTAAAGCGTTTAATGCCAGAAGAGCTGACTGCGAGCAGCGCGGAGGAAAGTGATGTCGCAATTACCCGAGTTGAATTAAATAAGCGCTTCGTTTATTCATCAGAAAATGCGTGCTCTGGGCTTTTCGAGATATTTTATCACTCCGTATTTTGTTGTTTTTCCTTGTTTTTTGTTTTAAAATATGTAAGTTTCTTTTACGAAATTCGCAATGAGCATTTGCTCATTAAAATGGATAAACTATACATGCATACCAGTAGCTCCGTGACTTATTCATAATTTAAAGAACGAAAATTCATAAATTTTGAATCGCTCATTTCAATCGTACCGTGAAAATATGAATTCAAACTCATCTTGTCTTCTAGACTTGTTTAAATATTCCACATGCATATTCCTCAGTTTCGAATTTTTTTTTTTTATAATACATATATATGTACAGTGAAGTTGAAGTTGCAAAAATCCAAAAACACCAGAATCGCACCGTTAATCATGCAGCGAATAACAATTGCTTATAAATGTTTGATATATTCAATGACCTCTTATGCGCATCCCTTTGAATAATCGAATATATAAGTATGCAAACGATGCACGACAGTCGCAGATACAGCAGAGTCGTATGCACACCGATAAAAGATACTGTTGGTCATTTTGGCTAAAAAATTCTTTCGATAAAAAAATTTAAAATTCTCGCTCCAGCGTCAAAGCTAAAATTACTCCGACTAAAAATACCGGAAACGCATCCTACCTGTACCACCTGATTTTCTCTCTAAAAATACATCGTATCCCCGCCTAAAATTTCCAACGCAAAGCTTCCAACTCCTCGGCTTTCCTCAGAGCTTTTCCTGCGCCTATATCCATCCAGCAACGGCACTCCTCTCGGTCTTCCTCCTCGCAGCAGCACAATGGCAGCTGCCTCCGCGCAGAACCTCAAACGACTTCTCTCCCGCGGCAGCGGCGCGATTCCCCCCCATCCACCTCCTTCTCCCCCCGTTCTTACATCCATCCGAGCGGTTATCGCAAGACCAGCTCCTCCCTCGAGAATATCGCCGAGCGACAGCGGCGCGCGGAAGAGTAACGTCGCGAGGGGATACGAGCGCGCGCGTTGGAGTTTGCGCTTTTTAAGCCCGACGACGACGACGTGTCCCTTTTTGCGTCGCGGGGATATGGAGTATATTATATATAAAAAGAGGAGACGAGCCTCGAGGACTCGCTGATTGTTCGAGCTGTTCTCTTTTCCTTCGTGCGCACTGCGCATTATCGTTAAAAAAGGGACGGACGCGAGGCTGCGCATTGTTCTTAGACCCTCCGCTCCTCTTTCCTTCTCTCTCTGTGCGAAGATGATGCGGACAGGACAGTTGGAAGAGACAGTTCTGGAATTAAAGCTGAAATCGGGCGTTGTCGGAATACACGTATTTTTTCTTCGGAGAGGGAGAGGATTTTTCTTGCCGGCGAGAGCATGAAAATGCGAGCTGACGTTTTCGATAGCCTCTCGGGGGAGGTCGGGTTTCGGTGCTCGCGGAATAATTATTTTGTTTTTCGATTTTGATTTAAAGGTTATACATACCACGCGGATATGTTTGCGCAAAAAGTTCGGTCTCGGGGCCGCCGGCGTTATTTTACTTTTTTTTTCGGAGATGGCTTTGAAATGGGTTTCAAGTTTCCGTTACACGTAGATGAACGCGAATTTCTATATTTTCGCCAAGTCGCGAGGGACAGAGTGCAGGAAAACAAGAAAAAAGTGCAGGACTTTGTCCTATTTTTCCATTCATCGGAAACTTTTCGCTGTACATACAAAGTTCCCGAGCTTTAAAGCATTAAATGCTTCGCCGAATACATCTTGCGCCCTAACTTTATTCGGTCGTGATCGAAAACTTTCGAATTGAATTAAATACAAAATTTTTTACGATTCTTTCAAACGATCTTCGCTAAAAAAAGGAATAAAGGAATGAAAAAGATGTATTTTGATTTTATAGATTCGAATATAAAAGTTTAATTAAACGTGGTAAACAGAAACGTGTGGTTTTTTCAGAGAATTTCGCAATTAATTTCCTACGGCATGCAGAGTCAGGCCTGCTTGACGGTCCGTAATTTACCATATTCTGCGAAGCGCAACTGTTACTGACACATTTGCGAGCGCGGCCGAATTTTGGAAATTTCGCAAATTTTCAACTTGAATAGCCATTCATTTTGTTTTCGATTGCCGAACCTTTTCAGGTTGCACAAATTTACATATACGCTTATGAGCTGTTATTTTTCCGAATTTTTCAATTTAAAATGTAGACGATAACAACGTTTCTGGTGTATAAATATTAAACTTCATTTAGTAGTATAAATATTTACTGTTAAACTTCATTTAACTTTCATTTAGTAACAACGTTTCTGATGTACAAATATTTAACTTCACTTAAATCATATTTCGTTGTTTTTAAATATGTACAGCGATGCACAAGAGAATAATTATAACTCGAGAATATACGATTATACGGTCGTGTTGATACTCATCTATAGATACACTTTGCGAACTATATTTAAATGCCAAGTTAAAAGTTGCTTTACGACAGTTGTAACTATTCCCTAGTGCTTGTATAACACTGTACATCCATAGTTAATCGATTCTTCGAAATTTTCAAACTATCTCTGAAAAACTGTATTTTTAAATTTTTTAAGTGGATATCTCTCAATAACTCGAATAATATTAAATAATCGTGCAGAAACAATTGAGTAAAAGAATAAAATTAAAGTTTTATTCTTGATATGGAAAAAAAGCGTGAAAAATTGAAGACTGAAAAAAACAGAAACATGCATGGGGTAGAGTAAAAAAGCGAACGGAAGGGTAACCTCCCGACGGTCTGAAGGCAAACTGTTCCCCAGACAATGGAAAAGTAATTGAATGTCTAGAAAGCGGCGTTACCTCTGGGTCATGGATTTTGCTGAAAACGTTGGAAAAATTCTCTCGCGCGAAATAATAAAACAAACTACCCGACGGTCTATTTTTTTTCGGAAGTTTCGTAGAAGTTCAATTCTCGATAAATTGAAAATAGTAGCGCAAAACGTTAGAAACTAATATTTCAGTTTGCCAAAATGAATATTCACTTACCCCTTGTTTTACTTTCAACGAAACTGCAAACAATGCACGTTCCTAATATTTTCTTAACGAAACTGTAACGAAATTTAAATGAAGCGCCAAGCGCCATATAAGTACGCAAAGCCTTGCGTTCATTTCCAGGAGAGAGAGCTGATTTTCGAGGAATGAGGCTATAAATTGGGCGTATGAGCAGGAAAAGCTCTCTTTCTAATCGGGGTCTCTGCTCTCATCGCTCTCTCCAGCTCATCAACGGTCACGCTACTCAACAAAAAGACAAACGCTCAAGAAGTATATTTTAAATTATTGGACGATTGCTGCATATCGCTCCTAGACCTGACTGGATAGCTCCGAGTAGGAAGGGCACACATTAGCTACGCTCGCCAATAAGATAGGTACTTCTTCATTCCCGACCGAGAATATTCAAGTCTAATACGGTAAACAACCAATTTGAATGTAGAAGGAACAAGTAAAAATGATCTGAGTTTTCGTGCATGGATATCCTCTTATAAAAAAGTGATGGATTTAGAATGAAGCATTTTAAAACTGTTGCTGATTGGTCCTTTTAAAAAAAGCCGCGAAAATTTAAATTTAAATTTACAATTAATCTTAA
>UCOL01004809.1:0-13435 GCA_900474335.1 Ormyrus nitidulus
ATAATTTTTGTTAATACAAACATTGTTTATACAAATAAACAAATACAAAAAAATCACCTTTTTTCAGAAAAAATTCATTATTGAAGAAACTTTTAAATGAATCTTTATGATATTTCTTATACAGGGATTTTCGAGGTCGCTGAATACGATTTTGCAATTAGAATTTTCATTTTTCAAAATCTAAAAATTTTTTGATTCGCTATTGTGAATTCGCCATCTTAGATTTTGAAAAATGAAAATTCTAGTTGTAAATTCGTATTCAGCGACCCCAAAAACCCCAGAGTAAGAAATTTCAAGCCAAAATAGTCAATAGAAAAATATATACCGAAAAGGGTTAATTACATTTTTGACACTGTTTAATAATAGATGGATAATTCATTCTCTTAACTTAAAAATGTAGCCTCTGCATGATTTACAACTCTAAATAAAAATTTTTATATTTTTCTTTACACACGAAATTCAGTAACTCGATGCAATACTAAAAAGCCCATAATATTTCCAAACATTTCGCAGGATTTGCACATAAACGTGAAAAAATAAAAATCCCGGAATAAGAGGCCCGATAAAATGAAGAGATACGTCGAAAATCAGGAAGGAGGAAGCAACAAGAGCGTAAAAAAGGCGCTGGTGGGCGATAAGGAAAAAGGCGGCGGAAATTCTCGGGGGGAATGGGCAAGATACAAGGAAAACGATAGAAGGAAGAAACGTATGTGCGGAGGGTGCCGGAAGTTTGGGAAAAGACAACGTCACGGGGATGTGCGAGAATTTATGGAATAATTAAGTCGTTAAGCATACAATTCAACTTTCTCAAACGAAAATAGTGCCGAAGTTTGTATTTGATGTGACTTGTGAGAATTTTTACTTTTTTACTTCGATTTAATGATAACTATTGCACAGGGAAAATTATTTTACCAGGGTTCTTATTACATGTTTTTCTAATTAAAATGGAGGTTTAAAACAGTTTTATAAGTTTGTAATTTGTTCGCATTCCAATGCTCTGCTTAATAGAACATTCTTATATTAAATATGCGTCTTTTGTAACGCATTTCTTTAAAGGTAATATTTGTGAGTGTTTAGCAATTAGTTAAATAATTTTTCAAAAGGACATTTTTCATTACATTTCTTGCTTTCTAACTAAACAAGTAAATATCGATTACTTTTGCAATGAATATAGACCCTGCACAATAATTTCAAACAAGTGGTCTAATTAATCATCCCGATAATTAATGCTGCTCGTGCGTTTATGTTTTAAATTTGTTTTGTGCGTCTCTTTTTTATTATTTTACAAATTGCGTTTACAAACTCGTTATAAATAAGAGCGAGCGTGGATTCAATATTTTATTTCTTCGTCCGCGTTTTTTTTACGTTATTTAAATTAGCGAATTCTGCATTCTTTTTTTTTGTTTTGCAAAATAAGTACATTTATGCGTAGTTCCGTTTAATCAATTGTTACTATGTATATTGAAGTTGGCTTACTTTTTACTTGTTAACATGTAGCAGCATTCTGTTTTCGATAGATCTGCGAACTCGGAATTTAATTACTTACTACGTCAAAAACAAATAACTCTATACATTCCAATATTGCAAAATTCGCAAACAGTTTTAATATAAAGTTTGAAACAATTCTAGAAAATTTTTATTAAATGTAACTTTCGAAAATGCAGAAATCGTCGTTAATTGCCTCGGCGATGACGAAAACTTTAAGAGACTGCACTTCATTGAAAACTTTAATATCATTATTCGCGCTTCCAGCGGATTCTCTCCTTGAAACCATTGCATGAATCAAGCCGTTATTCATATTAGCAAAGACCTTACGAATAAATCTTTGCGCTCTTCCCATCCTAGATATACAATTACACGCTTTCATTTCGCCGGCTTTAAAATATTCCCTAAATAACTTGCTTCGTGCTAACCTAATTAAAATTCGTTGTACTTGCATTGTTTAAAATATAACAATGCAACACTTCGATCGTAGAAATGAATTGGCTCGTGAAATAATTAACAATTCATTGAATATATACTTAATAATCAGTGTCAATATACGGTATACAGTTGCAGATGAACTTTATTTAATTAAACTTTGTATTTATTCTGGCGGAAGTTGACTCTATGTGTTTGAAGTAAGGAGTTTTATTTTTATTTCCATTATAAAAAGGGAGATGGTGATTGGAATTGAATTGAAGATTAAAGTCGAACTTTAGAGTGCTATATCGAGAAAACAGATTATTAGAATATCGCCAAATGGAAAAATCTGTAAACACGGCACGCGCTAATGAACTTGTACAGTAAAATTAAAAGTTTAATCTCTAAATAACAATGTATATAAAAAAAATAATATTTACTTCTTTAACAAGGTTACTTTTTTACAAAAAATAATGGCTAAAAAAGTATTATTTTTGTATTAAATGTCCAATAATACACTGAGAGCAGAGATATAGTAAAAATTGCAATTACACACAGAGAAAAATTACTAATATGTACTAATATGTAGACATATTCATTAAATATTAATGAATATTAATATGTAGTCATATTCATTTAATATTCATGAATATGACTACATATTAGTAATCCTTTCTTTCTATGTAATTATTACAATAGACTGTCAAAGCCGAAAAAATTACCATACTTTGTAAGAAATTTTACTGAACTGTTTGATAAATTTCCCAATATTTTCCGCAAAACTTCCTATAAAGTATGGGAATTTTTTTGGGTTTGACAATCTGTGGTGGTTTTACTATAGACAGTATGGTAATTTTTACTATGTCTTTTCTCCCAGTGCAGTCAATAATAAATAATAAAGAATTATCCTAGAGGATATTTCATTATAACTAAAAGACAAGCGATCCTCCGTACTAATTATTAACAAGTTTTTCCCACTCATTTTGCTATACTTTTCCACCTCCGCGCACTCAAAAAACTGCTAAACAAAAATTCTCAATTTTCGTTAATTCTCCTCCCGGGCGCCGGGTAACTTTAATATGCAAATGCACACAGCGGGGAGGAAAGGCTTTGGCTTAAGAACACAAAAACATTTACAGCGCGCTCCGCTGCAGCGTCTCTCGCATTTGCATTGCGCGCTCCGCGAGACGGAAAAACGCGCGCCGGGACAAATCCCCACTAAATAAGGCTAAACGAGAGGATCCGCAACTGCGGGCTGCGAGTGAAGAAGGCTGCGGCGGCGGCGGCGGAGAAAAAAATGATTTCCACCGAGCGGGAAATAATCTCGGATCGGAATCGCGACGAAAGGAGGCAACTCACGTACTCGAGCGAGGGAGGCAGGAGGGAGAGAGAGAGAGAAAAAAAAAGGAGGACGAGACTCGGTACACATGCATACGAAACAACGAAGGAAGCCGAGGCGGGAAAGAAAAGTAGTTGAAGTTGGCGCGGGAGAGTGCCGGAGACAAGCCCGTTCAAAAGTTTAATCTAATTTAAATGAAGTAGCCTAATTTGTCATTTGAATTCCTAATTTGGCCCGAGTCTGTGTGCGGGTTTGCGTTTGGAGGGACGAATTGGAGGCGGCTCGTGTTTCGAATGGTTTATGTGCAGCGGTAATCCTTTTTTTCGAATTGGTTTACGATCTTTGAGAGGAGGGGGCCTTTTGCAATGTTTGGTTTTAGCAAGTACTTTGGAAATTAATGCAATTTCGGTCAATTTTTTAGGTGGTTTATTTAAAATGAAAAAAAAATAATTTTTAATTTTTAAGCATTCTTCGTAAATAATTTATTTATTTAACAATTAAATCACTTTCAAACCATTTTGGACAATTGTTATGTTTATCAATTTCATAAAAAAACGCTTATCTCATTATCAGCTAATAAAAATTTCATTTATATTATTATTTTAAAACCATTTGCGCGGATACAGCCATTATCTGTTAATTAAACACGAATATGACCAAAACTACGATGATATTCGTGTACATTAAATTAAAATACATACGAACATAGAGCAGTTCAGTTTATAGGTCAGACCACTTAATTTTTTGTGCGTCTGCATAATTATAGTGAGTGTTACTGTTTCTACACCTTTTTTATCAACACAAAACTAACAGCATAAAAAACAGATTCTCCACCTTAGAAGACGTCTCCATTCCCAATCCCTTCCACAGCAACACCGACGGCAGCATCTCCAGCGCGTCCCACACTCGAATCTCGAGAGAGCGGCCGGCTCTTGGCGCGCGACACCAGCTGGCTCGTGCGCTCCCCAGAAAAAGAAGCGACCGCGACGGCGGCGCGCGGCTCGCGGCGGCACGGCACGGCAGAGAGGAGAGCTGCGCGAGGGCGGCAAGAAAGCGGCGCCGGGCGCGCAGCCCAGCGCCCGTCACGTATGCACGCGCAGCATCCGCCGGCGGGGGAGCGGCGGCGCACAGTCGGTCGGTCGAGCCCCTCGCACGAGGTTAGTCGAGCGCGAGTGCTCGGTACGCGCGGTCCTGCCTAAGCCTTCGTGTCGCTCGTATTATCGCGCGAGACAGAGAAGAGAGAGTATACATTGCCACCCGGCTTGCGGCTCTTGCGGAGGATCGCTCGCTTTTTGCTCGGGGAGTCGAGATTTTGAGAGGAGAGACGAGAGCCTGCCTTCGGCGCTGGTAAATAAAAGAGTTATTTGTAGAGTTTTGCGCGATCGGAGGGAGATTTTTTTAAAGAGAGAAACAAAGCAGCGACGCCGCGGAGTAGAGTTTGAATTTTTTGTATTTATGCCGGGCTTCGAGGCCCCCTCGATATACGCTGCGAGGCTGCCGGCGAGTGCATCGAGGATATTTTGGGAGGGAGAGATAAGCCGGCCGGCCGCTCTTTTTTTTCAGACGGATTCGAGCGCTTTCGAGAAATGTATTTGCCTCTGGGAAGGATCGCCGATAGGTGGGAATCGCGCCGGATGCAGATACAGTGTGTCACGCGTGCCGAACGTAAACATAACCTATTTCGAGCTTGATAATTATGACGTTCGGGCTGGATTTCCTTTTTGGGGTGGCCGCGTTGATCGAAAGTTTTTTGGGAAATTTTGTTGGTTGCTTGAAAAAGATAAAAGAAATTTTGAGGAAAATTTTGAGGAAACTTTAGAACTGTTGCATCGAAGAGTTGGAACATTTTTATTTTTATTTATTATTTTTGAAATATTTATTACGTATGAAATTACTTGCGGAATATTAAATATCTTTTAAGTTGAAACGCAACAGAGTTTGAACGGTACATCGATTGGAAATAATGCATCGAAGTAAATTAACGCTGTAGCTACAACCTGACAGAAAATATATTTTTACCTTAATTAAGAAGTAATGAAATGGAAAGTAACGTGTTGTTGAAATTATTAAACTACTTTACTTTAATTACGAATATTAGTTTCGCTTTAAACCAGTGTTTACAGAACCGTTGATATAAAAACATATCAATTAAGTTTATAAACATTGAATATCATAATTATAAAGCGTTGAAATCAATGTTACAGTACTTCATAAGTATTTAAAAAAATATTGTATTTAATTTTATTAATATTTAAATAAAATGTATCATTAAAATTTTCATTGAAATATAAGTATCCTCTGTATTTTTAAATGCTCGTTTGAGTTTATTTTTTCGTCTGAATGAAATTCTATAACTAAATTAAATTGTAAATAAGCGCAGAGTTTCTTCAGAAAAGGCGCAATTTAATATTCCATTCGAAAATATTCAAATTTTTTGCATTTGAGAAAAATGTCCACTTCCGTCCTTTTAATAATACGCAAGCTAAAAAATGATTCTCTCTTAAGTAACAATTTTATCCACCTAAATTTTCTACCCCAATATAAAAAAAAAGACAATGATTAATTATATAAGGTCGCAATATTCAAAGATTAATCACCCCGGCATCCAGCCCTCCCCGCTCGGATCCAGTCATTCATAAATCGCCAAGACGGAGAGCCGAGCTTCTCGTGGTCATTGACCGGTGCACTCGCTCCGGCATCGTCTCAAAATAAAAAGAAAACAGAATCCGGACCGCAGCGCATCAGTCTAATAAACCTAATAAACGGCCTTCGCTCCCTTATCAGGAAACGGCGCATATCCACAATAATCGGACGGCCACGTGCTCGTATACATCTGCAGCAGCATCAGCAGCAGCGGCAGCAGTGATCGTCTAAAGTGCTGTGCGTGTGCAGTGCGTAGCGGACAGTGCGACGACACCTAACCTCGAAAAAACGGAGAAGGGGGAGCTCGAGAGCGCGGAGGGAGAGACTTCTGCACCCCTGCCTGTCTTTAAGCCGGTGAGTTTTATACGTCCTGCTCTCCCCTGCATGGAACTTTATTTCGAGGGGGTCCTTCGTTACAAGCCTCGAGGAGAACAGAGAGAAGCTGAGCTTTCCGCTGATTCCGCACATTGTTATATCGCTGTTTTCACACGTTTAATATTGATGATGTCGCGTCACGTTCGCTCCTCCTTTCTTTCGCCCCGCGGCTCGTTCTTTTTAACTTATTCCTCCTCCTCTTTACTCCTTCTTTTTTTTTTTGTTCTCCCAGCCCTCGCGAACGCGCGGTGAAAAATTACAGCCGGGGTTGCGCGCGCGTACCCTTTTTATTTCCATTTTTTAGAGGGTCGTTTGTTATTATTTACAGTCGTCGTTTTGCTCGCTTTTCGAGCCGGCTTACCAGGGAGCCGAAATATTTGTTCTGGGAAGTGGCGGCGCGAGTTCGATGTAACTAAATAAATAAGTAAATAGGGTAGCTCTGCTTTTATAGAATTAAGAGAGACTTACCGAGATCGACTAGTCAAAAAAGCGATTCTCAGAAATTCGTCTTCTCGTTTTGTACGTCGATCTTGTGAGAAATAGTCGATTTGATACAATTCTTTATTGTAGTACAGCGAACCTTTGCAAATGTTCGGTTTCTTATTCAGTCTAAATACGCTTGAAATTCGAACTAGTTTCGAGTAGTATCATATCGTGTCACTACATTTTGATAGAAAAACATAAAAAAAGGCATGCGAATCCTACTTCGAAAAATATGATACCTTTCTATTTAGCGTCACGTTGCCAAATTCAAAAACTGGTTTTACATTTTATCGCAACGAAAAATACATTGTCCCTCGCTCGAGCCTATATAGAAATCAAAGGCAATAAAAGTTCGCACCCCAGCAACGCATAAACAATTTAATCAAGGCAAACGATTTGCTTGGGGGGGATTAATCAGCTAAATGTATCGTAAAAAACGAATTAACAAAGGCGCGGCGAAGAAATTTAAGGGTCGAGCGCTCTTGCAATCGTCGTCGTCGCCGCGTTATCCCGGCTTTAACGAGATGCGTGTTTCGCTGCCGCGCGGCTCCACAGTTCAGTGCCATCCTCTTTAAGAACCGCGCGCCGCGCGGCCGGTTAACCGTTTCTTCGAGCATTTTCGAAATGATCGAATCGCGCGGTGGATTTAACCGAGACGAAATCGGACTGCAAACCGGAAACTTGGACGCGGAACTCTCGGCGCTGTCGGCAAACAAAGTATTTGTTCTGCGGACGCGCGGGCATACAACTGCAGCGGGTGCCGCTCGCCGCGGGACAAATGTTTGCTTGGAAAGAATCCGTTTTCCCTTCAAGTGCGCATTATTGCCGTTATTTATTCGCGGGCCTGGTTATTGGGGAAGCGCGAAGTGAGCAGGCCGGGATTGCGGAACGCGGAGGAGCGCTTTTTTCTGATTTTTAATTGATGGGTAGATGTGTCTTTTTAATTTTTGGAGAAGAAGAAAATTGAAGCGTGATTTATACTGATGAAAGATCTTGCTGGCATAAATTAGATAGTTTAAAAGTATTTTCTAGCCAGTTTCTGTCTAATTTGACTGTAAATTATATAATAAATATATGACGATTATAATAAAGACCTTAAATAAGAATCTACGGTAAATTTTATAGTTAGTACAGAATTCGATTATGAAAATGTGATGTTTCTTTGAATACAATTCCTATAATAATGTGATTCTTTTCCCGCGCAAGTAACACAATCACTGAATTCTCTTAAAATATTGGTCTTGATAAAAACACCATTTTCAAGGAAACCAACTTATTCTAACTTTAAAAGTAAAGAAATTGTAACTTTAAAGTGGCTCGACTAAAGAATTGGTCATGTACGCTTTTCAGTAACGTAACTTTATCACGACTTAGTATTTATGTGACTTTGAATGTATTTGTACAACTCTTACTAGGAGTAAATTTACCCTTAAATTCAGAGTTGCGTATATTTGCGAGTATTCTAGACAGGTATATTAAAGTATTTATTCAAATTATCTACATTTTAATAAATAATTAACAATAATATAATAATTTTAAAATAATAATAATTCGATATTTAATTTGTATATAAGAATACAAAAATTTCCAATACAATTCTTAGAAAACTTATGATTGTTGTTTTGGAGAGAGTTGTTTGCATTATTTGACTATCTATAATTTATTTCACTACTTTCTTATTTTTAATTTTCAATGTGTTCCTATCACTTAATTCAAACATTATTTTTGGGAGATGAGAGAGAGGGAAAGAGATATATTTATTAAAATAAATAAGTAATGCATATTATAACCAAAGAACATAACTTGCCTCACCTTATACTTTCGTTGAAAGTTTTATTGATTTTTTTAAAGTATTTATTCAAATGTTCTGCATCATTCCACTATTTTACGCTATTAACATCGCATGAACTGCATATTTTTAAAATTACAATCATTGCGCACGTAAAAAAGATTCGAAAATCACTGATTGCAATCACGCTTCGATTGTATACGATAAAACCTCTCCGCGTATTTATGCAACTAAAAATTCTTGGCGCGATCCGTCCAACGTGACTGTTTAACTTTATCGGTCAGAACCATTTTAAAGCATCGGCTCTCATCACTTAAATACGAAATTCGCCAAAAAAAAGAACTCGAGAACGAAATGCGGCGGCCTGACGTTTTCCCTCGGCGGCGGCGAATTGCAATTAATTAACAACGCTCTTAGCACGGAACTAATTAGGTCAGCAGTCCTATTATCAATTAAAATCGAGACGCAAAACTGCGCGCGCCGCTCGCACGCAACTTTCCGCTTTATAAAACCGCGCGGCGCTCCAAATTCCGCCATGCGTGAACTGCGGAAAAACGCCGCCGCGAGAGAGAAAAATAGGAATTAATGCGGCAAATCTGCGCCTTCATAGAGGAGAACGAGCGCCGTTGGAAGTCGGAACTACTGTTTAGCTAAACTTCAGCTTTGAATATCATATGTAGCTTCTGCTTGGTGATGTAATTAGAAACCGTGGAAAAATAATACTCTTTTTTGTTAACATTCGAGTAAGATCAGTTTAATGCTGTACTTAAAAATAATGAATCAATATTAAGCGTAATTTATTAAATCAAGTTAAGAAGAACTATTTTATGTCTTTAAAAAGATTATTATTGGTTTTATGCTAATTAGAAAATTATCAAAATTAGATGGTTGCTGACAGTTCTTTTAAAAATAAGTACCGATGAAATCAATAAATTATTGAAAATAATAACATTCAATAGTATTCATTATATTACAAAGTTAAATATAATATTATATAATTTTCTTGCTTTAAATAATGAGTTTATTTTTAAAAATTTAACAATAAAGTATCGAAATGTAAATTGAAAACCTGCCTTTTAATTTAACTTATTAATGTACTTTATATATATGTATATATAATTAATGCAAACATTTATTTAATTTGTATATCAATATGAAGTATCGTCGAAAATGCCACTCGAGAACGGCAGACTGCAGGCCGCGGTTTTTACTTTTTAACTCGTTGTTGATAAACTAAGAGGACAGTCAGCTTATTTTTCCAGGCGGTAACTTGGCATCGCTTGGCATTGTAACTGTAATTCTCCGAGTCCCGGGCACTCAAACTTCGCCTAGAGATAACGCGATAATCGCCAAGTTCGTAATGCAATTTAATGCCGTCGCTGCTTCGGAGCGAACGGATTAGACGCGCAAAGGGCTTGATATTTGGTCGGTGTGTGTGTGTGTGCTCGCGCGCGTGTGTGTGCCTGCAGCGACTTCTCCTCAAGCTCGATTGGGTACATATTAATTTCGGACCAGATGCAAATTCGCCGTTTTTCGGCAGATGCAAATCGTCGCGGACTTGATGGAGCGAGAGGGGGGAGGGGGGGATTTATCGAGTTTGAGCGCAGTAAATTTTGATAAGAGATAAGGCCGCGCGCCGGCCGGGGATTACAAAAAAGTTTGTCCAAGCTTGGAAGCGGGAAAGACTGTTAGTTGGAACGCGGATTAACTTAAATAAGGCCTGTCGAGATAAGCGTTATATTCTTTTCGCACCTTTCCCGCTGCTTCTGCTGCTGCACCCGCTGTGAGTGAGACTATTTATGGGGAAAAATAACGAGACGATTTATCGGCTTCCCAGAGCGAATTTGACTGTTGTGCAAAGTTCAGCACGAAAAGCTGCTGCTTCTCCCTTTTATTCCTTGTCGCGGTGTTGTTGTTTATGCGGTAATTATGTTGTTTAAAGGAGTTGCAATATTTTTCCCAGCATTTTTTAGCTCAAGCTAAAATTTGGTTTTGAAAAAATATTAGATTATGCTGTTCATTTTTTAACATTTTTATTTTTATTCGTTTGTTAACGATGACGAGAATGGTTTGATTTAATTTGAATCACCCTCTGCTGATCTCTAAAAGAATTCCTGAAATCTTTATGTCGGGCACGTAAAGAATTCATTATTGCAACTTCAGTATCTCGCCGGAACTTGGTTCTTCGCTGTTTGGGAGTAAATGCAGTGACTTCTACCAGAAAACGATTTCATTTTCGGGGAATTCTCTTAAAACACTTAGGCTAAAGACCATTGGTGCAACGGCGTGAGTTGAAAAAAAAACAAAAAATTGGCGCCCAAACGAACAAGAGCTAATAACGAGGGCGCCGCTTCGGGATAAAACTTTCGAGTGCTCGCGCGAATTCTTTTCCTTATTTCTTCCCCTCGATCACCCAACGCTCTTTCTCATTTGCCGTTAAATTTTTCCTCTCTTTTTTATCTTAATCGCTCATTTTCCGGCGAGCTTATTTTTTTCTCTGCCAGCTGTTCTCTCGCCAGAGAGTTTTCTCTTTTTTTGGGCGCCAACTTGTTACAGATATAAGGGCGCGGAAATGTTTGCCTTCGGGCTAAATATTACTTTGCCGATGCAGTGAAAGTTCGGATTGCATTGTTTTACGCGTAAAATAATTCTGTTTTAAAGTTTGGCGAAAAAGTTTGTTGTAAATGGTTTTTTTTTTGTTGTTGCTTTTTTTGCACAGAATTGTTTGCAATTATGGGAATAATTAATTGGCTGCATAGAGAGAGTATATAGTTTTAATGAGTAGCAAATTTGGTACAATACCGAGATAATTATGATGATGAAGTTTTAATATGCTGAGAGTTTAGTATTTACAGATTCTCAGCATCAATTAATTATAAAAGTTATGCTTTCTTGTATGGAAAGAAATGTTCTAATAAAAAAGCAGATGTTTTTGATAAAATAAAAAATTTTTATTTTTATTACTTTTACGAACTTTCGAGGCTGTAAGATGAAAATTTATTATTATTTATCTTTGCACTGTAGTATAAAATTTTAGTCGTAAAATTGATATATTTAAAATACGATATTGCAGTAATTCACAAAGATACATAATATCATTGCATAATGTGCCATAATAATAAAAAAAGTCGAAGCTCAAAACGTTTGTCCGTTAACGTAACAGTAATCAAATGGAACGATATCTCACAAAATCCGCCAGTAAATACTCGGATTATAAAATTGAACAAGACAAAACGAATGCTTGTTTAAAGAAATTAATCATCAATCCGGTAATTCACAATAAATCGTCAAAGTAATAACGTTGAATTTATCGAAATCCTTTGATTCCTGAGGAACGATGCAACGATAATCACGACTGAGCGCGAAGTGCACTCGAGAGTCGATCATGACATTAATCATTATGCATCGGCGCATTTACACGATTGATTCCACATTCGAGCTCTGAAAGCATCACTCGGGCGACATCATATCTAAAGGTCCGCGCTCCAAGTGTGCGGAGCTCGCGCGTGAATTTATGCCGAGATATGCCTGCAAACGAGCGCTGAAGCTCTTCCTGCTTTCTTTCTCCCGTGAGTGCTGTACCGCTTCTCCGTGGGCCGTTTATGTTACTTTAAATACATCGTTTTCAGCGCGAAGTATTCACTCCTTCTTTAATCATGAGTGAATATCGTCACGTAAAAGATCTGTGTGCCCAGATAGTATCTATGTGGGTGCAGTGTTGGCTCGTGCGAGAGCACTCTTGAATGGGATTCCTCTTGCATTCGTATCTTAATGCAGAAAAGGGAATTTCAATTCCTATTGTATTCTTCTACTTGAAGATATCACTTTACGAAACTTACTGTAGAATGGATTCTGATGTTATTTTGAGGATACTTTAGCCTAGTGAAAATTGAAACCATTTCTAGAGATAGTTAAAGTAGTTACAGGCCTAAAAATGGGCCAATTTTTTAGAATTAATACATTTTTTCAGGTTTTTATCAAGCAAGATATCGAGCTATAAAAATTTTTGGTTAGCTAAGTATAATGAAAATTACAGTATGTGAGAGAGACGGAATTAGATGGTTCGAGGTTTCCTTATTAAGCGTGTTCATGGAAAGTAGCAGATGTATTGTAGAGAAAAGTACTATTTTTGTAACGTGCATGGAATTATTAATTTATATAAGGTAAAGCGGGAGAAGATGCCAGCTTGGAGAAGACGCCACAACGCAAGATTTTCTTTGATTGTAAACAAACTGCAAGAGGTGCTTGTTAGATATGTTTATTATGATTTTCTTATTCAGTCGCCTAAATATTCCAGGATTTTAGCATCATTATCAGTTTCTTTTCGAGCAGAGTCGAAACTGGTAGCTCTCGATCTAAAATTTGCAACAAATTGAAACATCATTCTTCAAGCTTTGGTTTGTAATATCCTTTAATAAAAGACGTCCATTAAAAGGTAGGAAATAATCTTTTTTAGATTAAATTCATTATTTTATTTTATAGTAAATTGGGGGAAGATGCCATAAAAAAGGTCGGGGTAAGATGCCATCGACATATGCATTATCTACAGCCATTAGACCGAACTTTTTTTAAGTCACTTAAATCTCACTGGAAAACAACTATGGTTAATTGGAATTTTAATAATCCTGGTAAACGCGTGACGAGGTTTTGTTTTAAAAAACGTCTGAACAGCGCTTGGTCATCGGCTACAATAGCTAGCAATAGTATCAATGGATTACGATTTTTATTTTATTTTATTTTATTATTTTTTTATTAAAAAGTATTAAAAGTATTCATTTAGAGAAAAAAATAATTTATTGTAATTATATTTTCAAGTTTAATATACGATAAATTTTGTTTGTAAATATGTGGCACCTGTGCGGGAAAGATGCCACTTTCACGTCATAAACTTTAATTATTATTAT
>UCOL01004810.1:0-13400 GCA_900474335.1 Ormyrus nitidulus
GTTCATTTATTTTCAATAAATAGTTCTTTCATTTATTTGACACCTTTCCCAGAATCCTCACCGAGAAAATTTTACATGGTGCCGAAACCCGGGACTCAAAAGCCGGGAATTGGTTGAGGAACTTCTGAGATAGTGAAGCAACTGCATTTAAAATGCCACTGAAACGCAAGAGAGGCGCTCCGGAAGACAGTGAAGCTGAGCCACCCGTCATAAAAAAGCAACGGGCAACAAGAAAGGACAAGGGTAAAAAGAGGCAACCACGGATCCCGGAGACTTTCGAGAAAGGGAAAGCAGGAGCATCGGATCTGCCGCCTCCCACCGATGCAGGAGCAGAGCCTGCAGTGCAGCTGGGACCTCGGACAACATCAACGCCAGGAACACCGGCGCGGTTGGGACCGCGGACTACCTCGACGCCAGGGACACCGGCGCGGCTGGGACTGCGGACTACCTCGACACCAGGAACACCGGCGCGGCTGGGACTGCGGACTACCTCGATGTCAGGAACACTGATACCGGAGCAGAGGCGGAGAAGCACGCAGCAGGAGGGCCTATGCGGCCTAATCCACAAGCCAGGACAATGGTCCGCCGCTGGGTCGGAAATATCGGAAATTCAGGTGAACGATGAACCGAGCGTTAGTACTGGAAAAAGCGTGAGTACGTGTTATAACGCGAACGGAATTAATAACTGGATTAACAGTACGCGAGAGGTAGTTCACCCTTCTTTGAACACCACTTCTGAGCGAATAGATCCGTTTGCGTGCGTAGCTCAAGCGATTGAGCGTACAGTAGAATCGATCCAACAAACCGCGATTCAAGCGATACAGAATTCTACACTGAATGACGGAAATTCATATTTTATAAACAGACTAGCGTACGCGAAAAAGCTTCCATCGTTTTCAGGTGACCCTTTGGAATGGGTGCATTTCAAGCAAGCTTTCAATACTTGTAAGGAACGTGGCGCTTACGACCAGCGTGAAATTAGAATATTACTTTTTGAAGCTTTGAAAGGCGACGCGAGAGAAACGGTCAAAGAATTATTAGCCACGAGTCGAGACCCGAAAATAATAATGGAAACTCTGCAGTTGCATTATGGCAACCTCAATACCATGGAAAGCAGGCTTATACGCGACGTAAAAAATCTCCCAGTGTTAGATTCTTCTGGAAAGCATTTGCTTCGATTCGCGACGAAATTGCGTAATATAGTTGAAGCATTCCGATCTATAGGAGCGACGAGATACCTGGAAAATGTCGATTTGTTGACTAACATTGGCGCGAAGCTACCCTCGGCATTGAGATTCTCTTACAATCGCTACGCAGCCGAAACGGACGCTAGTTTAAGCAAACTTGAAAAACTCGCGAATTTCGTGTATGCAGAAGCAAAGGCTGCGGAGGACGCGGGTATAATGGCAAGAGAACCTGCGCCCTCGACGTCGAAAGATACAGGATCGCATAGTCGAGAAAAGACAAAGAAAGCCTTTGTCGCACACGCGAATGTAAGCGATTCAGGTAAAACTTCTGGGAACCGCGGTTCGGTTCGATCGCAATGTTTGTATTGTAAGAAACAGAATCACATTCTGCCGGATTGCAAACATTTTGCGCGATAGTCGGTAGATAGGCGCTGGTTTTTGGCAAAAAATTTAAAACTGTGCTTCACATGTCTCGATCGGGACCATTTAAGACGTGATTGCCGAAGTGAAATGCGCTGTTCTCGTTGCAAAAAACGACATCATGAATTGTTACACACTAAAGGGCAAACCTTCAATAATGCGAGGAAGTGGAGACAGACATCTCGCGAGTATAATTCACAAAATAAGTCCGCGGAGCGAGAAGATAGAGATACTGCGGCAAAAACGGATACGGCATGACTATCGTCAAGACACGCATTTTTAAAAATATTGCCGGTGCGGATTATAGGAATACACACAGCTATAGATACCTTTGCACTACTTGATGAAGGTTCCACCATTACGATAATCGATAAAAAAACGTCACGTCAAATAGGAGTCAAAGGAAATGATATAAACGTGACATTATCAGGCATAAATAAGAGAGAGAGATGATAGTTCCTAAAAGCAAAAAGGTAGATTTTGAAATCTCTTGTCCGACCCGACGATATTACATAAGAAATGCGATCACCGCGGATCTCGATCTCCCGACACAAACAATCTCGGACGAAATGTCACGCAGGATCGCTATGGAAGAAAATATACATATAAGCTCGTATAAAGACGCGAAACCGAAATTACTTTTGGGGCAAGATTACTGGAAAATCATCGTTTCACGAGAAACTAGAGAATCCTACAGCTATAAAGTCGGAATTTCGCGATGTTGTTTAGGATGGACTATACATGGCATTGCTCAAGAAACCCCAACAATTGATACGAATCGCACTTGCTTAGTACAAGAAATACACGTTACTGAAAATCGAGATAGAAAGCGCGACGAAAATGAACGGCTCGAACGCCTTATGAAGGAATATTTCTGTTTGGATCTACTAGGCGTAAACACAGTAAGTAAACCGACATTCCAACACGAAAGAGCTTTTCAAATATTGCGCGATACTAGTAAACAGACAGGAGAGCAATGGGAAGTAGGTTTGCTGTGGAGCGAAGACAATGTAACAAAAATAAATAGTTATCCTACGGCTCTTAAGCGTCTTTACACACTCGAACGTAAACTCGACAGCGATGCCAAATACGCGACTTTGTATTACAGCAAGATGGAAAGACTTGTCCAATGCGGTTATGCGGAAAAAATAAATAATCAATCAACAACATCACGCCTGTGGTATCTGCCGCACTTTGGCGTTATAAATGAAAATAAACCGAATAAAATTCGTTTAGTTTTTGACGCGGCCGCAAAATCAAATGGAATCAGTTTAAATGATCAATTGGAAGCAGGCCCCGACCTTTTGCAATCTTTAGTAGGAGTACTCATAAGGTTTCGCCAGTTTCCATTCGCCGTAAAACCGGATATTAAAGATATGTACATGCGAATTCGCGTACGAGAAGATGACACCGGATCTCAGAGATTCTTGTGGCGGGGTCAGCTAAGAAATAATAAACCATCGGTGTACGAAATGAAAAGTTTAATATTTGGCGCGAAGTCGTCCCCTTGCAGCGCTGTTTACATAAAGGATGAAAACGCAAAACAATTCACAGACTCGAAGCCTACTGCGGTGAAAAACATTATCAATAATAGTTATATGGATGATTTTTCAACTAGCTACGAAACAATAGAAGAGGCGATTAAGGACGTGAACGACGTAACGCAAATAAATGCGCATGCGAATTTTTTCATGCATAGCTGGGCCAGCAATAACGCACGGGTTTTAGACAGCTTACCAAGTTATAGTAAATACGATAACCAACAAGAGATAAAGATGTTTGACCGAGGGGGAGAACGTGTTCTCGGTCTTTATTGGAACACTACAAAAGACTCATTGAAATTAAATGTCGGCTTATCGAAAATTCCAGAGATTTTATTGAACGGAGAGAGAAAGCCGACTAAAAGAGAATTATTATGTATCGCGATGTCGGTTTTCGATCCGTTAGGACTAATGTCACCTTTCACTCTTAACTCTAAAATTATTATGCAAGACGTTTGGCGCAGTGGCATCGGTTGGGACGAAGAATTGAAGGAAGAGAGCCAAGCGTGGCAGACATGGCTGCGAAGCTTGAAAGAATTAAAGGATTGTGAATTACCGCGATGCTACTTTCCTTCTAAATTTAACCGTGTAGAAACCCAGTTACACATCTTTAGCGATGCGAGCCTTAAGGCCTATTCAACCGTGGCATACTTACGTTTCATCACCAAAGACGGAAGTGTACATACGTCTATCGTTATGGCAAAAACCAGGGTCGCTCCATTAAAACCATTGACGATACCTCGTCTAGAATTACAGGCCGCGATGCTAGCAGTAAGAATGTCTAAAACGATAAAAAAAGAATTAGAAATCGAGATTTCGCGCAGAGTGTTTTGGTGCGATTCCAGAGTTGTGCTACATTGGATAAGGTCAGGACCGCGCACGCGACAACTTTATGTGGCCAACAGATTAGGGGAAATATCAGAGTCATCGAAAGCGTCAGAATGGCGATGGGTGCCGACGAAACAAAACCCTGCGGATATCTCTACACGATGGTCGAAGTACGCTCATAAAATTAACGGAAGTTGGTTCGACGGCCCGGAATTCTTAAAAAAGACAGAAAATTGTTGGCCAATTGAAAGTGATATAAGCGTTACAGAGAAAGAAAGAATCGATGATTTGGAGAAACGCATAGAAAAAGTACACGTAGCTCATAAATCCACCTTTGATTTCCCGTTGGTGATCAAGTTACTCGGTTGGCGAAGATTATTAGTTATGGCGAATCGCGTTCGGAAGGCAGCGGATCGTTGGAGACAAAAGCCACGTCTAACAGACGACGCAGAGGATATAAATGCAGCCGAACTGTTTTGGATTCGCGTTATTCAAAGTTATTGTTTTACAGACGAATTGACGGCGGTAAAAAACAATAAAAGATTAAAAAAGAGCAGTAAACTTTTAAAATATAAACCTTTCTTGGATGCGCAGGGAATCTTGCGCGCGGACAGTCGAGTAAAACAATTATTTGATGTCACTTACGATTACTGCAATCAACCTATAATATTAGACAGTCAGCATCCAGCAACGAAATTACTCATAGCCAAGTTCCATCGAAAATTTTATCACGCGAATACCGAAACAGTTTTCAATGAGATCCAGCAGAAATATTTTATTATTGGTTTGCGAAACGCCCTGCGTTCGTTAGAAGGGAAATGTCTGACATGCAAATTACATAGAGCGAAACCAAAAACACCATTAATGGCGGCACTTCCACCTGGACGTTTGGCATTTAAACAAAGACCATTTAGTCACTGCGGACTTGACTTTTTTGGGCCTATAACCGTTAAAATTGGACGCCGACGAGAAAAACGCTGGGGTGTGTTATTCACGTGCCTTACTATCAGGGCAATGCACACAGAAATTGCACACTCACTTAGTGCGAGTTCGGCCATCATGGCCGTGCAACGGTTTTCCGCTCGTAGAGGGACCCCCAGTGTAATCTATAGTGATAATGGTACCAATTTTAGAGGGGCTTGCCGCGAACTAAATGAAGAAATCAAAGCGTTAAACCGAGAACAATTACAGCTTTACGCCTCGACGAACAAGATCAAGTGGAAATTTAATCCGGCGGATGCTCCGCACATGGGAGGCGCCTGGGAGCGTCTCGTACGATTGGTCAAAACAGTTTTGAAAGTGGTTTTACGCGAGCAAGCTCCGAGTGAAGAAGTTCTGCATACGCTGTTAGTTGATATCGAACATTATATAAACTCGAGACCATTAACCTATGTTTCACTCGATCCTAGAGACCAGGAGGCTTTGACCCCCAATCATTTCCTGATTGGAACCTCATCGGGTGCATTAAGAGTTGGGCGGTATGAAATGGAAGTGTTAAATCCAAGAAAACAATGGAAAATTGCACAAACGTTTGCAGATTGTTTTTGGAAAAGATGGTTAAGAGAGTACCTGCCAACAATTACATCCAGGACCAAATGGACAGAAGAACAAACTCCGCTAAAAAAGGGAGATCTAGTTCTGATTGCAGATACGCAAGCTCCGCGCAATACCTGGAAAAAAGGTGTTATTTCCGAAATGTATCCCAGTTCGGACGGACAAGTTCGGGTAGTTAAAGTAAAAACAACCTCGGGTGAATATAAAAGACCTACCCACAAACTAATAGAACTCGTTACCGGGAAAATGGACAACGTGTAACATAGTTATGCATTTATGATACAAATTGAATAATTTGTAGAGGGGGAGAACGTTAAAAATATATTTAATTATTGTTTCTTTGAATTATTATGTTTGTTTTGCTGTTCGAGTTTTCATGTTATTATAATTTAAATGATTGATAAATTAAAAGATGAAGGGAAGCTCCGGCCGTTTCTCTATAACACTGAGCGTGCACGGTTTTCCGTGGCCGTGAGGCTTTCACGTTAGGCGCATCAGTGATGATGGCCTAATGGTGATTAAAGTGACCCCAACAGGGAGTTTCGTCTCCCGGGATTATGAGGGTCACCGGCGTGCTCGAAAGCTAAAAGCTTAAGAGGCCGCGAAGCCACGAGAAATGGAGAAACGGCAGGACAGTCGAAAAGCGCGCGGGAAAGCGCGCGAGAAAGAAGCGCGCGAGGAAAAGCGCGCGAGCGAAGAAGCGCGCGAGCAAGGAGCGCACGGGAAAGCGCGCGAGGAAGGAGCGCGCGGAAAAGCGCGGGGAGGAACGGCAGGACCACTCTTCGCTGACCAAGCGGCAGCTATAAAAGAGCAGGAACTGGCGCTCACAACTCAGTTTTTGCAAACGGCTGGAGCCTGTAACATCAAGAAATTTAATAAACAGTGTTCATTTATTTTCAATAAATAGTTCTTTCATTTCTTTGACACCTTTCCCAGAATCCTCACCGAGAAAATTTTACAGTAATACTCACGCTATATCTTTTTTTGGCATCATCCAAAGAATTTATACGATTTTTTCTGCATCGACGAAAAGGTGGGAAATCTTAAAAAATCATATTAAATCTTTAACACTTAAATCATTATCCGAAACTAGATGGGAATGCCGACTTGAAAGTGTTAAAGCAATACGCTATCAATTGCCAGATATTAGAGAAGCTTTATTAGAAGTGGCAAATACTTGTAATGATGCAAAAGTAAAAAGCGAAGCTCAAAGCTTAGTTTACAATGAAATTGAAAGTTTTGAGTTTATTGTATCAACAATACTGTGGTACAATATATTGCATGCAACAAATACTGTAAGTAAGTATTTACAGTCCAAGGACATGGAATTAGATATTGGAGTAAAGCACATAGATAGTTTATTTACATTTTTCAAGAGCTATAGACTGACGGGTTTTACAGAAATCCTGATTGCAGCAAAAGAGCTTGCAAAGGATTTAGAAGTCGAACCTGAATTTAAGCGGTACCGACCGAGGAAGAAAAGAAGACTATTTGATTATGAAGGTGTAGATAGCAATTTAATGATTTCAGCAGAAAAAGCTTATGAAATTAATTGTTTTGTACCTGTGCTAGATATGGCCGTGAATTCTTTAGAAAAAAGATTAGAAAGTTATGAAATGATTTCAAAAAATTTTGGATTTATTTATAATTTTCAAGTTCTTCGCGATTTAGAAAATATCCAATTACAGCAATTTTGTAAAAATTTAGATTTGCTACTACGAGGTAATAACTCAAATGATGTAAATGGAGAGGATTTATTCACGGAATTCAAAATTTTTAAAACTTTATTACCAACTACAATAACAAAAGCTATTGATGTACTTACATTTATTTTGGTAAATCAGTTAAATGAAAATTTTCCAAATATATCCATTGTCTATAGAATTTTGTTAACTCTACCGATAACGGTAGCATCTGGAGAAAGATCGTTTTCAAAGTTAAAATTAATTAAAACTTATTTAAGGAATAGCATGAGTCAAAAAAGATTGTGTGGGCTAGCGATATTGTCTATAGAAAAAGAAGAAGCTTCTTTGCTAAATTACGACGATTTAATCAATGTATTTGCTGCTCAAAAATCAAGAAAAATTAACTTTGTATAAATAATGGAAAAATAAATTACTTTTAATTTGAAATTTTAGCTTACTATTTTTATTATAATTTAATATTTTAATTAATGGTATGGAAATTAAGCATAAACCTGCGACTGAATTGCAACGTGCGACTCTTTAGTACTACTTTCTAAAAACTACTAACTTCAACAGTATTACTTTTTTCGATTGCATACTACTCGGACTCCTGTGACATTCTTGGGACTTCTTTCAGACTGCGGGGACCTCCTCGGACTTCCAGAGACTTTAAAGCTCAACCCGCGAGCGCGAGTTCTTACAATTGCTACTCCGACTTTCACGTTTTATAATATGAATACGTTACTGCCAATCACAGTACCTTTCAAGCAATAAAAAATACACATAATTAATCCATTTATTATTATAAACAATTATTTCAGCAACTAATACGTGACCCAACAACCACTTTATCCAGGGTACAATTTTAATAACTATAAATAATTACAATGACAATTCATACTTAAGGCAGATAACTGCACAGTCCGAAGGAAAAGTATTAATTATTAAAGACCAATACTTCAATAATTGCGCTTTCGACAAGTTTAAGATTTTGGTTAAAAAATAATTATTAATAAAGTCCTACTTTGAATTTTCGGAATTTTGAATTCCTTAAGAGGGCCCCGCGTTCCTTGTTTGACCGGGGTCTTGCAAGTGCAAAAGCCGGCGCTGAATGTATTACTTAAGGTGGCCCTTTCCCAGTCACAAACAACTCGCAGGTGCACGCTCCGACGGAGCAGCAAACTGCGTTCAACTCGCCAGTACTCAAAAAATATTTGCTAAAATATTTCCAAAAAATTCAGGGAGATTCTTCAAGTCTTCTAGATTCCTAACATTATTGTTAAACGTAAAAAAATGTTTTTGTTTATCCAGGATAAATTGTAAACTAAAAGAAAAAACTTTGAAAGGCAAAAGTCTGTTATATAAATTTGTTTGCGTCGATCACACCTTGCGGATCGAAGCGCGGATTTTGCGCTTTTGCGAGTGTTTGTAACTGTAAAGATTATTTATGTTAAATGCAAGTAATTTTCTACATGTAATTTTAATAATTTATTACAATAAACTAAGTTTTATAAATTTATAAGTTACTCTCAAATTGTACTCTCACTGATTTCGCAACGACCTTCCTTAAAAATCATTTAACAGATTATAGGTTTTAGACTGAGTCATTATATAGATAATTGACTCTAATTCTCTTAATTTAACGTAATTTAATTTTATTATGAATAGTGTTTAAATTTTAAATTTAATTTTATTAAATTAATTTAATTTTGTACATTTTATACATTTGTAGAAAATTCAGCCTCATGTATAAAACCCACCACCAAAGGTCCCACCACTGGTGTATAACAGCAACGCACTTGTGCTTCAAATCCAGCCAGCCGGATTATGAAAACATAACCTTAAAAAAAAGTAGCGGCAAGTGTCGGTGGGTAAAAATGGAGCAGACAGAGCAACATTGCGTTTTCGTAAGTAATCCGCATTATTTTTTACTTGAACATCGATCATTTGTAAACCTTCTTTTTCTAAATGTTTTCTGCAGAATGAAGATGACTTACTGTATGAAGAAGAAATTCTACGGAATCCTTATTCAGTCAAACATTGGCAACGCTACATCGATCATTTGAAAACCTCACAGAGTCCAAATGTAAATGTTGTATATGAGAGGGCACTCAAAGAATTACCTGGAAGGTAACTTAACTTTTAGTTCTACTTTATTTTTTATAAATAAGTGATAATAATATCACCAAAATATTAATAATGTTTATGTTTTTACAGTTATAAGTTATGGTATAGTTATTTGAAACACAGAGTAAGTCAGTTGAAAGGAAGATGTGTTACGGATCCGCTTTTTGAAGTTGTTAACAATGCTTATGAAAGAGCATTGGTATTTATGCATAAAATGCCACGAATTTGGATGGATTATTGTACACTAATGACTGAGCAAGGATACATTACTCGCACTCGTCATGTTTTTGATCGTTCACTTAGAGCTCTTCCTATAACTCAACATCATAGGATATGGCCATTATATATTGATTTTGTAAAAAATTGTGGTGTTCATGAAACAGCAGTGAGAATTTTCAGAAGATATTTGAAGGTAAATCGTTTTTAATTTACTTTTTAAGCCTGCTTATTAAATTCAATTTTTTTTATATATTTTTTGAATATTATTAAATTATTATATTATTAGCTTGCACCAGAAGAGACTGAAGATTATATAGAATTTCTTATTTCAATAGAAAAATTAGATGAAGCTTCTTTAAAACTTGCTCTTATCGTCAATCAAGATGATTTTATATCAAAACATGGAAAATCTAAGCATCAACTGTGGAATGAACTTTGTGATTTAATATCAAAAAATCCCACAAAAATTAAATCTCTCAATGTAGATGCTATAATCCGAGGAGGATTAAGGAGATACACAGATCAAGCAGGTCCTCTTTGGAATGCTTTAGCAGATTATTATGTACGAAGTGGTCTTTTTGAAAGGGTATAATTTTATTTCAAATTAAATTAAAAAGTATAATTTTCTTTTTACAAAAAATATTAATTTAAAGTTTGTTTTAGGCCAGAGATATTTATGAAGAAGCTATTCAGACTGTTACTACTGTAAGAGATTTTTCTCAAGTATTTGATGCTTATGCACAATTCGAAGAGCTTAGTCTTAAGAAAAGAATGGAAGAAGCTTCTGAAAATCCTACTGAAGATGGTAAAAGACTAACACTTTATTTTGTATTATATTTTATGTAAAAGATTTTATCTAATATTTATGTTTTATTTTTGTAGATGATATTGATTTAGAATTGCGTTTAGAAAGGTTTGAAAATCTCATGGAAAGGAGATTACTATTACTTAATTCAGTTTCATTAAGACAAAATCCTCACAATGTATTAGATTGGCACAAAAGAGTTGAGTTATATGAAGGCCAACCACATGAGGTAAATTATTTAACTTGTTAAAATATTTAACTTGTATAGTATCACACCAATCGTATATCGCTTTGTTTCTTATATTTTTTAGATAATTAATACATATACGGAAGCTGTGCAAACAGTACAACCACAATTAGCAGTTGGTAAATTACACAGTTTATGGGTAGCATTTGCAAAGTTTTATGAAAAAAATGAGCAAATATCAGATGCTAGAACGGTTTTTGAGAAAGCAGTTCTTGTACCTTACATGAAAGTGGATGATTTAGCATCAGTTTGGTGTGAATGGGCTGAAATGGAAATAAGACATGGGTAATTATCAAATATAATATTTTTACTAAGTTTTTAATAAAAAATATTAATATATTGTATTATTCTAGATTTTATAAAGATGCATTAAAGCTTATGCACCGAGCCACTGCAATGCCTTCTAGGAAGGTTGCTTATCACGATGAAACCGAATCGGTTCAAATGAGATTATATAAATCTCTAAAAGTTTGGTCCATGTATGCTGATCTCGAAGAGAGTTTTGGGACTTTCAAGGTAAGTAAAAAACATTTATCAACAAGTTGTTAAGTTACTCAATATTTAAGTGAAAATTTATTTTTAATCTATTTTTGTAGACTTGTAAAGCTGTTTATGATAAAATAATAGACTTGAAAATTGCAACTCCACAAATCATTATTAATTATGGACTGTTTCTTGAAGAAAATAAATACTTTGAGGAAGCTTTCAGAGTAAGTTTAAAAACTATTTAATTAATAGAAAATTGCAATAACTCTATAAAAATATTAACAAATTTATTTCAGGCATATGAAAAGGGTATTGCACTATTTAAATGGCCAAATGTTTTTGATATTTGGAATACATACCTTACTAAATTTTTGAAACGTTACGGAGGCACAAAATTGGAAAGAACTCGTGACTTGTTTGAACAATGTCTAGAGCATTGTCCTCCAAAATATGCCAAAGGTAAATTGTCAATTTTGCTTATAGAATCTTTTTAGTCTCAACTGCAACATCTACACCTTACTCATTGTACCTTCACACCTTTTTTCAGCCTTATACCTTTTATATGCTAAGTTGGAAGAAGAACATGGCTTGGCAAGACATGCAATGTCTGTTTATGAAAGAGCAACAAGTGCTGTTTTACCTGAAGAACGATTTGAAGTATGCATAATTTTTCTCTTTTACAAACTGTCTTTTAAGTATTAGTAATAAATGTTTTAATTTTTTTTAGATGTTTAATATATACATTAAGAAAGCTGCTGATATCTATGGTGTTCCAAAAACAAGACAAATTTACGAGAAGGCTATAGAAAATTTGAATGAAGAAAATACTAGAGAAATGTGTTTACGTTTTGCTGAAATGGAAACTAAATTAGGTGAAGTAGACAGAGCTAGAGCTATTTATGCACATTGCAGTCAAATATGTGATCCTAGGGTATGTATACGTAAAACTTTTCTTTTACATAGAAAAACTAACTTAAATAATTATTATTAATTTTGTATTGTTACAGGTAACAAACAGCTTTTGGCAGATTTGGAAGGAATTTGAAGTTAATCATGGCAACGAAGATACGATGCGTGAAATGCTTAGGATAAAGAGAAGTGTACAAGCTATGTACAATACTCAAGTTAATATGATGTCTGCTCAAATGTTGAATAGCTCTACGAATCAAATGAATGATTCGATGGATGCAATGAAACTTTTGGATAGTAAAGCTTCCGAAGCTGGTAAATATTAATATGATTCTTAGTTATTAGTAAAATTTTTGATACATGTTAATTTATTAAAAACAAATATCAGTTTTAGCAAATGATGTTATACGTCCAACACAAACGATTGCTTTTGTACGTGGTGCCACTGAAGGAGGCAGTAAAGGTGATGCTAAAGTCGTTAATCCAGATGAAATTGATATTGATATGGATGTTGATGACGATGAAGAAAATAGTGATGCTAGTGAAAATGGAGAAGTGGAAGAAGGTAGCAGTTTTGTTAGATACATTATTATGAATGATTTTTGTTTTTAAGCGCGATATTAAAATCTTATTTCATTTTCAGATATACCTGTCGAGAAACAAATTATTCCAGCTCAAGTATTTGGAAGTCTAAAAAAAGATGATGATTAATGAAATTTTGTAAATAAATAAACAGAATAATTTTTTAATATAATTTTAAAACATTTATTTTTATTTGAAGACCTTGCCAAAATCCCTTTTGAGTCATATAATTTAATCTATTTAACTTAATTGTACAAAAGTAGGAATAATAATAGCAAAATCAAGAAATAAGAGATTCAAAATAATCGATACAAATGCACAACTACATTTTTGGAGTTTATATGATATTTAATACTTTCAGGGATAGTGTTGCCTATCCAACAATATATTATTATGTCGAACTATTTTCAGCTTTTTTTTTATTATTATCGTACATTTCAGCATTAAAAGAGCAAGTAGTTAAGTTTCTCACTTTCCTATACATCTGTACATATATTTCCTTTTTTAATGCTCTATGTATTTTATTTAACAATAATGGCTATAATATAATATCTATAGAGATTAAACAGCCTTAAAAGCAGCCTTTAAAAAAAAATTGAACAATAAATTATTCAATAACGTAAGAAAAAACGAAATTTTGCACGTATTTTAACAACATTTAAAAAAAAAATTTAATCTTGCGATTCCTAGTGCACAAAAGTTTATTTTTTGCAGCAATAATACTGCTGCGAAAAAGATATTATCCTGGTTTAGTCTGAAGCCTCAAAAGTCGTCTTTGGTGCTTATATATCGGATGTATACATCCCGGAA
>UCOL01004811.1:0-13428 GCA_900474335.1 Ormyrus nitidulus
TTTTCACTTTTAGCATACAAAACCTTCCCCCCTCCCCCCCCCCCGCGTCCTTTTCCCTCCCGCATCGATTTTTCGCTAAAGTCGCAAAAATCCTCGAGAAATTTCCTCGCGTATCCGCCTGTATATCTATACACGTCTCGCTCTCTGTTTTTTACCGCGAGGGTGGATACGTAACGCGCGAGGAGCGGGAATAAAAGAAAGCCGAGGGGGAAGATCGCAGCCGGGGAAAGGTGTTGCGCGCGCGGCGCCGGGGCTTGATGAATTATATATATATACATATATATATATATGTATTTTTTCAGTCGCCAAGAGTTCGCGTGATTCGCGAATGCGCGGGGAACGAGCTTTTTTGCGAATCGAGGTCGACCTGTACTTTGATAATTATTTCTGTATCCGAGAGAGTGAGCAGGTGTTTGCGCGATTCTTCCCTTTGGAAGAAAGGCTGGCTTTTTGTTCGGGCGTGAGAAAAGGGTTAGAAAAGTTTTTGAGGATTATTAAAAGTACTAGAATTTTTATAAAATTTTTATAAATTTTTAATTGAGAAGAATACCTGGTTTCGTTAAAACTTAAGTAAATAATACAAATTATCGATATTGCAAATATGGGATGTAAACCAATTCAGTTCCGTTTATAAAATATAAACTAGTAAATCTGATAAATCTTTTATCAAGCTTTCAAAAAATTAAACTTTATTCATTATTTATTGCCCTATTTATGAGAAAAACAATGGCAATATTATTTACGAAATTCCCACGTATCTCTCCAAAAATCCCGTGCACCTAATTAGTCAAAAAACTGAGAAAAAAAAAGACGTTGATTCCGAAAAACTAATATGCATTATCTCTCACGCTTAACGAGTATACACCCATAAAAGCAGGCGCGTGCACTTTAGAGCGAGCGGAAAGTAGGGGGGGAAACAAAGGCAAAGGTCGACGTCGTGATTCATAAAATTTGTATAAAAGTAACGCGAATTCGCGAATACATTGATTCAGGAGAGCGAAGCGGACACAATGAGGAGCGAGAGAGAAAAAAGAGACACGGCGAGAGGGAACGAAATAGCAAGATTATATACCGACATTTCCTAGCGATTCGGTCGGACGATAACGAGACTCTGACGATTTTCTTAAGCAACTCGGATCCAATTGCTGATACCGCCATGTGAAAGGGCCGGAATTGCGAAAGTCCGTCCCCATCAGGACTCTTTTTCTATCCCGAGCTAACGATCTGCGCACTGGCCATCGTTATTATCTTCTCTCTCTCTCTCGTCCGGCTAATTCGTCGCGCATTACTAAATTTAATCAATTATTTCATCATGCGCGAGGCGATACGGCAGGAAAAAGAGACGCGCCAAGAGAGAGAGAGAGAGAGAGAGAGAGAGAGATAACACAATCGCGGCTGCGGAGGAGAGGATCGAACGAGCGGAATCATTCAAATTTCGCGCCATTAATCGCCGCCTCGACTCACCTCCCGGCCGGGCTCGTCTCGACTTTTTTCGCCGAGTCTTTTATGCTCCTTTATCCCTTTCTGGTCTGCTTCTCCGCGTATACCCGGCCATCTTCGCTGTCGTCCTTCCCTTTTTTCGGTTCTCATTCGTGTCGCCATTTTTCATTTTTGCGATTTTGTTTGACAACCCGATTCTGCTCACCTTCCATGAGGATTTCGCCGGAGAGAGAGAGAGGGAAGTGGATAACATTCTTTGTGCGGATTTAGAAACGGATTGGTCTTCATTAATTCGCAGAAAATGATGCTTTTTCACTTTGTGCACGGAAATTGTAAGCAAGATTTATAGAAAGTCGGCATTAAAAACGTTATTAATGGAGAGAAGTCCATTCGTTAAACTTTAATAGTTCGTGATTAATTGCGATCTCCGCATTGTGTGCTTTATTAGTACCAATAAATTTATCATCCTATGAAAACTAATAGCGGGAGACGAGTTCTGGCTTCGCCGTTCCGTTTCCTTTATTCCAACGAATTTCTAAATAATTTTGCCCGTCCGCGAGACGAGTCGGCAACGAAAACAAAGACAAAAAAAAAACCTACAAAACACCGCGTTAAAAAACGCCCTCTCGCATTAAACTCGAAGGAAAGCTTTAAGTTTCGCGCTTCCATAAAACAAACTGGAAACAGTTCGCTGTAGCGGCGGCAGCATCTCGCAAGAAAACTGTCAAGATTTTCATCGGCATCTCGTGCGCGCACAAAGAACATTCTCTCACTTTCCTTACAAAGAGCCGTACATATAAATACATTAAGGAAAGGCAGAGCGCCGAGGCAGCGCCGTGGCAGAGGAGGAAGAGAGAGAGAGAGAGAGATAAAAGAGAGCCCGGAGAGCGAAAGAAAGCGCGCGGCTCTCTCTCTCTCTCTCTCTCTCTCTCTCTCTCGCGAGAGGGGCTCGGGCAAAAAAAAAAACTACGACACACACGTACAGCACGTATATCCGAGAACGCGCCGGAGAGCGAAGTAGAGCGCTTCAGGATCTCGGGTTTCGAGTTTCCCTATATAAGATATCCGCGCGGGAAAAAGGCCCGTGTATATAGCCCGACAGAGAGATGGAGAGAGAGAGAGAGAGAAAAAGCAGTGGTACGGGAAGAGAGAAATGAAAAAGGAGTAGCGCGGGCGTATAGGAGAAAGGCGCGGCTGCCGCCGGAGAAGAAAAGACCGAAGAGAGAAGAAACACGCTGCCTTGTATATATATATATATATATATGGAAAGGGTGGATGAGAGAGAGAGAGAGTGCTTTGTGCCGGGGAAGAGCGAAGGGATGAAAGCGGAGCGAGAAGGAGGATGAAAAAGGCCGGGGACAGATGGCCGTTTCAGACAATGAGAAACTCGAGAGAGATAAGGGGAACGCGAGCGAGAGAGAGAGAGAGAGAAGGAAGCGGTACAGATAGATATAGAACGGAAAAATGAGTAAACGGAGGGAAAAAGGTTAGAGGAAAAAATGCCGGGCGAACTACTTTTTACGAGGGACGGACGTAGCGGAAGAGTTCGAGAAAAACCCGAGAGCGAAAAGGATTAGGCGTAGCAACGTTTTTTTTTCTTTTTTTTCCGAAAACTATATAACGAAATCGCCCATTATCCCTCCCCTTTGATCTCCTTGTCTCTTCCGAATATTTCCCGAAATATGTACGACGAATCTATACCGAGAGCTTTTTGTTCTACGCTCGAGCAGCTTCTTTTTATCTTTGACGGAGGGGAGGCTCGTCGTGACCCCTGGCCGAGAGAAAGAGAGCGACAGTGCGACTGGCGGACCCTCGCCGCCCGGAAAATAATTTCGTCGGCGTGTCTTATATACCTTTTGACGACTGTTTTCGGTCTTCCGCGCGAGGAGCGCTGTTACTTCTCGGGCGGAGGAGAGCTTTGGAAGCTTCGAGAGCCGGCAACAACGGCGAGTCGCAGCTGAATGTAAGGGGCTGTAATAATTTTCCGAGGAGCCTCGTCTTCGGAGAAAAACTAGTCTCCCGCGGGGCTAAACGTATAGTTTTACGATTATATTTTCCTTTTTATTCCCGCTGCAGCGACGAGCTTACTTATGAAAACCAGCAGCTGCGGAAATCGAGCGTTCTCAAGAGAAATTAAAATCTTCCCGACAAAAAGCTTAGATGCCCAACACGGCGAAAGAGCCTCGAACGTATCGGCGCTAATTCGCAATAGCTTTCACCCGAAGCTTCCCCGATATTCCCAGTCATCCGCCTCGCGTCCGTCCTACCTCAACTAAATCATCTCCCCCGCCGAGGCCTCTCCCCGAATTTCCTCCCCGAAAAGGGAAAGGAAAAAAAAAAGAAGAAAAAGGGGGCCAGCAAAGAAAAGCGAACACCTACTCTCGTCTCTCCTCGCTCGTCGACGCAGCAGATTCCTCGGCAGTCATGGAAACGCGCAGCTACGCGTCCCTCCCCGCTGCGCACGTGCGAAAAAGCTCTCTTGCCGCTGCAGCCGGGAAAAGCTCTCTCTCTCTCTCTCCCCTCCCTCCTTCCTCCCCCGCTCGAGAGGCGGGAGGGTACACGAGATACCCCCCTTTCTTTTTTCGCGTGCGTACGACGTCCACGTGCGACCTTGCTCGGGGCTGCCATCCCCTCCACCGCCGTCCCGGAGCTTTTCTCGTCCTCTCGGGGGGGGAGGAGGGAGGAAGGGTTGCGCTGGAGAGAGTTTTTGATCCCAGGTGCCGGGAATCGGGGGCGACCCCGTAATTAGAGATCGCTTGGATAGGTGTCTTTCGCTTGCGCTTTGCAAATATTGGGGGAGGGAGAGTGCACAGGGCTGTTGTCTAGCTGTTTTGAGATTTGGACGAGGTGGTCGAGAGGAGTAATGATTGTTTGCTTTGTAAAACAAGTTATTCGAGGGTCGACGGAGAAGTTTGAACTTGAAACAAGCCTAATTAAACATTGTGATATACTAAATGTTTATGGAAGAACTATACGGTTTCCCAGTATTTAATTTGACGACTCATACGGCATTTTAAATTCCAATGTTAAAATGTAAAATTTTCAACGGGAATTATCTCAAAATTTCGTTGAAAAAAAAGAAAAAAAAAATTTTTTTTTGAGAAAAGCATCGCCAATCGAAGAGTTTTATTAAAATCAGTTTTAAGATCAACTCCAAAATTTCCCCTATAAATTTCACCCGGCATCTTTTCCACTTTTGCAATAAAGCAGAGAAAACGCGAAATAGCATAAAACGTACTTGGCATAATCTCGCGCGTAAAATTTCAACTTCAATCTTGCCGGGGGATTACAAAGATTTTCCGGCAAAGTGCAATGCTCTTCCCTTCTCGTGCGCAAAGAAAAAAAAAACAAACTTTCCCTCCCTCGAAAAATGATGAAAAACGGCAATTTCCATTAAAGCGGGATAAAAAATGCAAGACGACGGCCCGGGGAAGAAGAGGGACACGACTCTCGCGCGCGAGAGAGAGAGAGAGAGAGAGAGAGAAGGAGAGTAAAAATTCTGAAACGGCGTAAATATGGCGGGTGAGATGGAACGAAAAATAAAGTAACGCGAAAAAGCTAAGCGAAGAGAGAGAAAGCCGAGAGGCGAGCGGAAAGAAGGGCGCCGCTGTACGGGGAAAAAGAAATGAGATAGTTTCTAGCATGGCGTCTGTAATATAAGAGAGAAATTCGTTTGCCCCTTTTTCTCCCCCTTTGTTCCTTCTCCTTCTCTCGAGGCGAGAGCTCGGGATTTCGCGAGAGGAGAAAGAGAGAGAGAACGGAGGAGGAGAAAAGTGCATTTGCGTAATGCGTTTAGACGTGTGTAGCTTTTCTCTCCTCGCCGCGAGTTTGCGAGGCGAGTTTCGGGATGGAATAGTCGGGCGATTATTCGCGGGATCGTTGCTGTTTCGTTTAATTATCGCGAGCTGCCGGGAGATTAATAAACGAGGCGGATGCCGCTTCTTCCAATTAACGCGCGGCTAAGTAAAAAAGTTGGGCGGCGAGGATTTTCATTTTGCGAGCTTTTTCCGGGAATTTTGGAATTTTTAAGTCGCAATTTTGTTCTGGAAAAGAGTTTGAAACCAGGCGGAAATGCAATATATTTGTAAAATTCTCGGCGGGTCAAATTTGTACGTCAGAATTGTGGCTAATTGTAATGAAATAAAATGGCTTTGTACATTTGCATAGAACGTAATGTTCTTTATTAAACAAAGCTCTGGAAACGTAAAATATTTGCTAATTTACGTGGCGAAGTACGCGCTTCTACATGAAAATTCATGCAGGTCTTTTAAACAAAAATAATACGCCGCTTTGAAACGTTGCTCTCAATCCGTGTACATAAATAAAAGCTCATTATCGTTGAAAAGATTAATTACTCGCGGAGAAAAGGAAAACTCGCTAGAAGCTACAATTTATTTATACTTTACACTGCTGATACAACGGAAAACTATTACGATCCTCGAGGCTCTTGCTAAAGTTTTACGAATCTCTTCGACGCAAAAGAAAAGCACAATTCAATGCTCGAGCCAAGAAAATGATCCTCCTCGTTTTTCCCTAAACGAAAGCGAGCGCAAAGAGTCCCTGCTCGAGTCCCCGCAGCCTCCGACTCGTCGCTCTCTCTCTCTCTCCCGTCCATCTCCCTGGCAAATGAGCAAAACCGCAGCTCGCGGCCAGCTTTCGATTTCCACGGGGAGGGGAGGGAGAGAGAGAAAAAAGCCGCGCGAAAATGGGTGAAAACGCCGAGGAGAAATTCCTTTCTCCCCGCGTGTGTCTATCTCTCTCTCTCTCTCTCTCTCTCTCTCTCTCTCTCTCTCCCGAGCAGCTGACGGCCGAGAGGAAAAAAAAGAGCCCGCGGAGAGGCCGCGGCGAGGCGCGGTAGAAAGTGTTCTCTCCGCGCGCAGCCAATGACACGCCGGCGAGACTTTCCCGCAGAGAGGCTCTCGCGAAAATGTGCGCCTGCGCGCGCGATCGCGAGCGGCTCCCAAAGAGACGTGCGAAAAGGAAAGTCGGAGCTGAGATATCTGTCCGCCGGCGACGGAGGCTTTTTGCTGCTGCCTGCCGCGGGAGCCGAGAGGAAAGTGCAGGAACGGTTGTGCGGAGACGGTTAAATTAATATGCGTATTGATCATTGTTGCTTCTCGTTTGAATAGTTTTCCGAGGAGTCTGCGGGGACAAAAAGCTCGGCCGCCTTGTGAAAGCAGAAAATGCTTTCGGACGTTTACGTATGATTTACGACGTGTCCCTCCTCGGCGAACTAATCTGGAGCGAAAAATCTTTTGCACCTTTCTATAAACTGTATATATATATATAATGTCACCCAAAGCTTTCCGATTTATTTGCGGATTCGCGACTACGTCGTTTTCAATGAACAACGATGCATGACGTTTCGAACTCTGTTGGATTCCCGACAGGGAAAAATTTAGGAAAGAAAAAAAAAACAGCCAAGAGAAAATATATTAATACATTAGCGTCTCACCGAACATTTAAACATCCTAAAATAATGGCACCCGACTAAAATAGCCTCCCCGATTCTTCCGTTGCATTTCACAAAACCCGAGCAACAAAAGCGTGAACCCATCAGCAAAAGGGTTTCTCCGCGGCGTTCTCAACCCTCAACCCTGCCGGCACACCGCACCCTTCCCTCCGCTTGGAGCACTCGAAAAAGCCCCTGAAAAGCAGCGGAGTACAGCAGCAGCGGGCCGCCTTTCCCTTTTTCCCGGCGCGCGCGTTTCACGTGCCAGTCGCAGGGCGAGAAAATGGAAAAAGCCAGCGGCGGCGCGGCGTGTATGTAGCGCGCGAGCGGGAGAGAGAGAGAGAGAAATTGATATATCTCGGTGCGCGCGGCTCTCGCGCGTTCATGCTCTCCCGCTACACGTGTATTCCTTTCTCTTCTCTCTCTCTCTCTCTATCTCCCTCTCCGGCAAACAAGACGCGCGCGGCGCACGAAACTATGCGACGAGGAGAGGAGAAAAGAAAGCGAGGGAACGAACGCGGGCCGTTTTGCGCCGCCGGAGAGAGAGGAGTAGTCGTAGTTTATTTTGCGCTCCGACGAGCGCGAGAGGCACCAAAAATTAGACTAATTTCATTATTTTCGAGCTCTGTGCTCTCCGCTGGCTTTTTTGCCTTCTTTCTTTCATTTTGGAGAAGCGGCCCTTGCGCGCGATGGGCTTTTTTACGGGTGCTGCTTGAGGAGGAGGAGGGGCGCTGGATAGTGAGTATAAAGTTGGGATGACGTTGGAGAGGAAATTGTAGCGATTGACGGGTGTCAAGATTTAGCTTCGGTCGCGAAGGAAATGGATTCTTAGAATCGATTTTTGCATTATTGGCTGGAATAAGTATTGATTTCGTAAATGTTGCATGTATTTTTATAGATGTAAAAAGACGATTAGAGACTGTAATTTTTAACCCTTTATAGAGGTGATTAATTATTGACATCAATCCTCCACTTCAATTGTATTACCCTCTTTGGAATCATATTCTAAAATAGCCAAGCCACAATATTCTTCGACGACTTTCTATAAACGAACGCGTGACTTCACCGCTATAAAAATTCAGCTCTTTTCAAAAAGTAACAGCGCTTGAAAAAAATTGCACATTGAAAACAGTACGACTGCCGAGAGACCTAAACGAAAGTGTTTCTTTATGTTCCAGGTGAGTTTCAAAAACTACCACTTTGCCAAATGATCGTCGACACGTAAGTCTCATTTAATTACACCTACACTCGGCAGCGCGGCCTTTTGAAAAAAAAAAACCTCCTCTCCCCCCGACGCGGCTCGAGCTCCGCTCCACATCTCCGCCGTATAAATCCATTAAAAATTCAAAGTAAAACCACACACCGCCTCGAAAGACAGAGTCGGAATTGCGCTCGCGCGCACGTGAGAAACCCGGGACAATCGTGCGAGCAGTAGGGCAAAGGAGAACGGTAGAGAGAGAGAGAGAGAGAGAGAGGGAAAGCTGAAGAGGAAAGAGCGAGGATAGCCGAGGAAAACGAAGGGCGCTCGGAATGCAGTGTACTGTTATGCCTTACGGTACAGACGCGACAGAAATTAGGACTACTTTACCGCGATTTATCTCCCCCTCTCGTTTCGATTCTCTCTCTTTCTCCCTCTCTCCTCCGCCCGCTTCCTCCTTCTTTATCCCGAGAGCGGCGACTTTCTCTCCATTCAATTTTTTTCCCCGGCTTTTGTGCCGCGCGCGTAATTATCTTTCTTTTGCGCGCGAGGCGCCTTTTTGCCCCGGGACCGAGATATATCCTGCATCGGTTCTCTTCGGTGGCTGCTCTCCTCTTGCGTTATAGTATTCAGGACGGGGAAATTCGAGACGAGCGGCGAACACGCCGCTTTTTCGCCGCCGCTCGGCGAGTATACGATAGTTGATTTTGACGGGGAGGAGCTAATTGAGTCTCGGCGGTCGTTGCTGCGCGTTTATGATTTTTGTCGGCCCGGGAAACGGCGCGGAGCGGAAAAGACGCGGCAACTTTTCCGTGGCAGCGAGAACTGCTAGACGCGGGAAGTTTCGAATTTTTCTAAGCGAGTCGGAACTTTCGGTGGGCTGACTAAATAAGCCGAGCTTTTTGCCACGATTACTGGGTGGAGCTGTTATTCCCAGCGGCGTTTTCATTTTATGAATAGTTATGTTGTCTGTAAAAGTAGTCAATTTCGTATTGAAATAAATAACAATAAATGTTTGTCATCGAAAGATAGAAGTTTATGCGGAAATAAAACAATTAAATAATTTATAAGTAAAATCAAATACAATTTTTCTTTTTCACTAAAAATTGTAAATGTGTCGATAAAATAATTAATAATTAATAATTAATAATTAATCTGTCTTGAAAATTCACAGGGTAAACCTTAAATACAAAATATTAAACGCGACATAGACAAATTCAGGAGTCGTAACATTGCAACCTCGTTAAAGGTCAGAAATTGAGAGCAAAATATTTTCGCAAACGTCCCGACTTCATCCGGCGTTCGGCAAAGGTGAAATTCGCTGAAACTATCAAAGGTCCACCTGCTAGATCGTCCAACCCCGTGACCCCTTGCCTTTCCCGGCTGAAAATAACCGGTCTTTGTTAAAAAGCTCCAGGGGCCACCTTTCTACGCTTGTATAAATAATTTTCCGGCAAAGTGGGACGTCGCCTCTCTCTCTCTCTCCTCTCCGACCTTTTAGGGGGATAAAAATGATCCAATTAATAATGCCCGGCTAAAATCATCTCCGCTCCGTCATCCTCCTCCTCGTCTTTCTATCTTTTAATTGAAAGAAGTCGCTCGGCTCTTTTTGCGTTCGCCATCCTCTCTTACGTCTCTCTCGCCCCCTCCCCTTCTCTCCTCGGATAAATTAATGCATTTCTGCCAGTCTCCCTTTCTCTCCCTTCCACTTTATTGTGCTGATTATTTATTTGTCTCTCTCCCTCTCTCTCTCTCACCGGGAGAGGAGTCGCTTTCTTTCTCGTCCTCCTTTCTTCATTTCCTTCGATAGGAAGGTTCGCGCGAGAGAGGAGTAAAAGCTGCAGTATATAGACGTACCGAGCCGTGTAAATGCTTTTCGCCTTAATGAAAATACTTTCCTTTTGCCGCCGCCGCCGCCGCCGTTACGAGTCGAGATGCATAAGCAAGAGATGCTTCTTCTTATTCTGCTGCCGCCGCTTCTTACTCTTCTCCGCCTTCTTTTCCTCCGGAGTATTGTCGATAACTATTTTCCAGAGACTTACTGTACTTTGTTTTCTTCTTTTTTTTTTACGAGGCTGCGGACCGTTGCGCTGCTTCTTGTTAATTTCCAACCGGGCAATTAAAAATATTGCGAGTCTTTAGCGAATACCTGCCTCCAGTGTCGATTCCCATTTGTTAATGGAAGTTTGACACTGTTTGAATTCAAGTTGCAGAATTGTAAATTATTTGATTTCTGCGCGGAAAGTGACGCAAAATAACGCGATATCGTCTATTAATTAGAGGTAATAAAGAACGAATAACGAATGTCTTTGCATTACTTCTTTGAACGACGCGGCGCTTCGTTTATTTTATATTCGACTGCACAGAACAACGTATCTCGATTTATTCGCGTCGCATAAATTATTCGAAAATTAATTATTGACATTTAACGAAAAGGGTTGTACCCCGATGGAAAAATGCAAATAATCATAATTACGATTCCTATTGCAGCTCGGGCTCAAAGTGGAGGAATAAGTTCGCTTCGTGGAAATTCGCGCATTTATGTAAAATTATTTTAGGATCGGACGAGCCGCGCGGCAACATTTTATTCTCACATTTAAATGATGCAATTACTTATTCAAATGCTCTCTGCGCTTTAACCATTTTACTGAATATTACAGCTCGTTGTCCGTTTATTTACTTGGATACATGAATAAAATACGTTTAAAACATTTTCATAAAGCTTTTTACTGTTTACCGTGGCGGAAATTCTTTATTTACACTATGTAAAATTACGTAAAAACTAGGTAAAAACGAAAACGTCGCTTTTGATTAATATTCTAAATCTGCTGCAAAAATTATTCACGTCGTTGCGGCGCTGCAGTCCAGATTTCTGAAAAGCAGGAAACCTTACTCGCGCTTACGCCGCGGCAAAATATCACTTTTATAGCTTTATCCTCGAGCATTTGTGGTTTTGAAACGGGCACTTACTCAAGGCAAAAACTGAAAATTGCACAGTTAACGACGGCTTTATTAACCTTTTTTTTCTCTCTCTCTCTCGCGGAGAACCTTTAAAACATCTCGCGCAACGCGAAGGAGAAACATTTTCAAAATCCGAGACGCACGAGCTGTATAATACAATAAATCCCGTGGCTCGCCGTCGTTTTCCCCCGGCGGAGCGACGACCATTAATAATAATGCATAAACAAAAAGCGTCCCAATAAATCCTAGAGATCGTCGCGCTTTTTATCGAGTAAATACTCCTTTTTGTCCGCTCTCTCTCTCTCCATCTCCTCGTGTCCGTCTGCGATCCTCTTTCTTTTTCCCTCGACTGTGTCGCTAGCTGTCCCCGTTCCGCTTGAGAAATAGGCGCCGAGAGAAGGAGGAGCCGAGCGTTCCATTCATTTAAAAAAGAGAGAGAGAGAGAGAGAAAAAGCTCTCTTTTTGCTCTCGACTGGCTCTTTTTTTTGCGCGCGCGAGCTGCGCTAAGCTGCCGCTGCTGCGATATGCTCTGCTCCGCTGCCGCGACGTTTTTTCGTCATTTTTACAGCTAGTCGCACTGCGATGCTGCTGCCGCTACGCCGCGATATCATTGGCCGCCGGTTGACGTGTGTGTATATGTCGAGTCGATGCTTTTTTCAGCCGAGTTCCCGTCTCCGAACGCGGAGGCGACAGGGGTTCGAAAAAAATGCACGGAAGGATTGATTAGATTTTTTTGGTTTAAATGTTTTGTTCGACGTGTAACGGCTGATTTTTTTTTTGAACAGCTTTTAATAACTCGATTACCAATCGATTATGTCGACCAATCCTCTATACCCACAAAAACCATCATCAACCCTCAACGCAACTGCCCCGAAAACTCGATTCCGCCCCTGAACCCGTGCACCGACAGCCGGAACACTCATCTCAATCCATCGACGACGCTCCTAATTATCATAATCAGCGGTTCACCCCAAAGACCCCCCCCCCCCCCTCCCTCTCGGCTCGCGGCAGCTTCCGCGGTCTTTCGCTTGGCGGCGTCCCTTCGACCTTCGCGCGGCCTCGCGAGAGAGAGAGAGCCGCTCCGCCGAGTGTACCGTTACGGCCGCGCGTATATCGGCCGATCGCGCGGCTCGCTTCTCTGGGTCAGCGAGGCCGGGGTAAAGGGGGCCCCTGACTTACCGGTACTCGAGAAGAATTCCGCGCCGCGGAGAACGAGAGTCAAGGGAAGGGGAGGGGAGGGGGGGGGGACTGGCGTTTTGCGAGAGTGAGTGGTGAGTTGCAAATTGAGGGAAAGTCTAGAGGTTGACGGTCGGTGGATCTGGGGAAGTCAAGGGGTCAAAGTCACGTCGAAGCAATAAATGATTAATGATAATTCTTTTTTAAGTTATACATACAACAAGCAAGGATCTTTTACGATTTAATTAATTGACTAGTATATAGATCGAAATGAAATTTTAAGTTTCAAAAGTGCGTATTATAAATTCGACCGCAATTTCCATTGATTATCGCCGTTTAACCCGAGGAAGAGAAGATTAGCGGCGCTTCATTCGGTCTGCGCGCAGCTCTTAACAGTACATTGTACACATTAGTTACGAATTAGCATAAACAGAAACCCCCCCGCGCACACGGCGCCCCTGCGAGTATATATTTACGCGAGGTCCTTGGAGAATCGCTCTCCGAAGGCGAAACAAAGGCTATGCATATTTAAATCGCGGCGCGCGGCCAGCCGAATTAACAGGTTATCATTTGATTCGGATAATGTATTCAAAGGGCCGTGTCGCCCCGTTGATTAAGTTTCAGCTGCTTCATTGTGCTTCGCGAGCGAATCCGTTTGAAATGCGAAACCGATTTTGTGTATGTTGATTGCGCCGGAAAATTATGCTTTTAGTTTTTTAAAACAGCTGGCTTGAAAAACATCTAGTTCTATCGAAAGAGAGAAACTTTTTATTATTATAGCACTTTTTAATAGTTTACAATTTGTAGCGATGCAAAACTAAAAAAAGCGTGAATCGCTTATTGATATACTTTATCTTTTATCTACAGTATTATACGCATTATCGAAATATTTTCTTTCCACAAGTCTTTATTATTGACAGCGAAATCGATAGCATCACATCTATTCAACAACTTCATTTTGCAACAGATCTCTGTCTACCTAAAATTAACAAGCGAACACGCGAATTAAAACAATTTGAATTTCCCGCCGCCCGAAGCGACCGCGCGGCAGCGTAGTACCGGCGTGCCCGCTAGGTGGCGTCGGCCGACCCGCAACAAGACTAGCGCAGGAAGGGGCACGCGTTGGCTCAAGTGGTTAAGGCGTTAGTCTTAATTGTTTGATACAACGCTGCCCAAGTGGGCTCGGGTTCGAATCCTGGTT
>UCOL01004812.1:0-13398 GCA_900474335.1 Ormyrus nitidulus
CCCCTAGACCCATTAGGGACCCTATAAGGCCCAATTTACTGATTTTTAGTTTTTTTACGATATTTCGGTCAATTTTTGAGCTAAGAAATTATTTTTTTTTTCATATTGTAGGTTATTTTAAGCCCTACAATCTGATATTTATTAAAAAAAACTTTTGCGCGAAATTCAAATTTTCAGAGCAATTTAAAAATTTTGAAATTAAATTAAAAAAAAACTACGACATACTCAACGCTGAAAAAAATTTATATTCTGTATTTCTAGCGTAAAAATAATAGCTGTAAATTTTCTCAGAATTTTAAGTGGTGGACCGACCTCAAAAAAAAAAATATAAACTGCATTTTTTTCGATTTTTTACGATACTAGCACCTTCCAAGCGCGCTGCGCGCGCGCTAAATATTTTCTATGTTAAACTGAGATGCTTTTAATAAATAATATTTCTATCATAACTTTATTAAGAGAGGATATCTTTGTTAGTTAAGGTTAAAGTAAAAAAGAAAAAATACGAGTCTATTATTTTTCAATATTCTATCTGACGGACCTAATTTTGATGTATAATGACCTAATTTATTCATTAATATTATGACGACAAGTATAATTATTATGACGAATGTTGATAATACTTTTAAAAAGTTTAAAACTGCTATCAACAAATACAATTAGAACAGAAAAATTAAAACAGTGAAACTCAGTACAAATATTCGTTGAAATTAAGTATAAAATAGCACAAGTTCAGGTGCTTTGATTTAAATTAGTATACGTTACACTACCTCTAAGAAGAAAGAGAAAAACGTTAGTGCAAATAATTTTTGGTCATTTTGGCTAGAATAAAATTTTATAATATGCGACTGGGTTTCTTCCTTATTGTCCCCCACCCTAACCGTAACGCATACTTGTCCAAGTATCGTAGTTTTGTTTAAACTTGTTTTTCAAAGGCAAGGCTATTTTGTTATAGCCTTTAATTTGTTCATTAGTATTATGACAAGTATAATTATTATGACGAATAAAAAGTTTAAAACTGTTATCAACAAATACAACTGTAGAATAGTAAAATTAACGGTAAATCTATAAATCGAACTGATTTATTTATTACTCGAAACATATAATGTCGTTCACATTTAATCATGTATTTTACAGCTTATACGTTTAGGAGAATGTGATTTATTATTTTACATTACACAAAGTATTGAATATTTAAAATTTTCTTCATTTTTCAATAGCAACGACTTATTAATAAACAGATACGTGAAGTTTTAAAATTATTAATGCATTTTATAATTAAACAAATAAGTCAAATGATACCTAATATATTACATTTTAAGAGAATAAATATTTAACATATTGGTAGCAGTATCAAAGAATAAAGACTTGGCAGACAATGAGAAATTGCATGTGGCTATTTGTTAACAATACAACACCAACAAAGTGCCTGTACTGAATATCAGGTAATGGTTTTCGACGATACCTAGCCTTATCTGAATCGATCCTCGTTCTTAAGTTATATTGAGTAATTACAACTTAAATATATTGTTGTATAGCTGTTTTGTTTTGGAAACTATACTATAAGTTATTACGCCAGTACGCTATAACCTCTTGCTTACAAGCAAGAACGATCCTTAAATTAAAAGCAATCTTAAAGTCATATTGTCCAGTTGCAATATAGGATGGTCAATGGGATCCGTCGTGTAAGACGGCGAGGATACTGCTTTAAAAAACGTTTATGGATCTTTAGCTTGATATCCAGTAAAGTTGAATTTTATCTTGGCTTTATCGAGGAAGTTATTAAATGCCAATACAGAGGATTTTATTTTGGCTAAAAAAGTATAATGCTTCTCCAATTTTTAAACGTAAGCGTCTTTTATAACGCCACTCCTTCGTCAACAATTACAATTGAGAACCTAACAGGCTCAGAAAAATGCAGCGGCGCGCAAATAATGAAAAACTGGCTTTTCTTTTCAGAGCGGAGCCAAAATCCCCCGTCGTAAAACAATGCGATCCGGCGCAAGTAGTCCCACATATATCCGCGGCCATACAAGGCACGTCGCTCTCTCCATCCTGGAAATTAGTTTCGAGAACAAGCGGGCAGGGAGGGGCGGGAGGGCTGAATCCTCTCCGCGGCAGTCGATGAGATCGGCTTTGTCTCGCGTAAATGCCATTATCGTCGCGCGAATAAACCCGCTCTCTCTCTCTCTCGCTCTCGAACGAGGACGCATGCGGGGCGAACTTTAATAATAACTATCGCTGCAAGCTCCCTCTCCCTCTCTCTCTCTCTCTCCTCGAGGAGCTGGAAGCGGAGCAACACCGGAGATGGAAGCCCGAGGTAATTTCCGCCGCCGCGAGATGAGGAGGTGGAGCGTTTAGTCGAGCCGAAAGACGAGCTTCTTCGAGAGCCGCCGCCGCCGCTGCTCCGCGCGCGAGTGTGTTACGTGCGGGCTTATCGCTCGCTGAGCTTTCGACGGGAAGCTCATGCTGGCCGGGAGGGGAAGTTCACGGTTTCTCCCTACTCTCTCGCTCTGTCTTTTGGCTGCCAAGTGCAAATGTGGGTAAGACGATGCCGCTGCCCCGAAATTATATTTCTGCTGCGGAATTTCGCAGCTCTCTCTCTTTCTCTGACAGAAATGAATTCTCCGGGGGATGTAGAGCGAGGAGAATTCATTGCCGGTGGAAGCTGGCTTGCGAGTTTATTTCGGACCCCGCTTTTTTTCCTCTCTTTCTGCGCGGCAGATAAATAGGAGCAAGTTAAAATCATTTTAACCGGTTGAACGTGTCGGAGATTGTGTAAGCTACATCGTTGATAAATTGCTGCTAATCTTTGAGCTACGACACACGCATGTATTTTAGACGCTTATGGTAGTTTATAATAAGGGCTGTTGTTTTCCGTGATTTTCTTCTACTTAAATCTCTGTAAAGGGTTCAAATGAATTTTTCCAAGACTACACGCCCAAGTCGAAATCGAAGAATCAGCTCGTATCAAGGAACAGATCCCGAGATCGCGAGAGGCGAAAGCTCGTCCGCCGGCGGCGGCGGCGCTCAAAAAAGGGCGAATCCATCCTCTCGGTGCGGCATCATCTGGCCAGAAACAGAAACTCCTCTCCTCCTTGCACACCCCCACCTCCCATATTAGCGCAGCGATAAATCCCTCGAGAGTCCGCCCGCTCTCGCAGGAAGAAGCACAGCGGCAGCGGCAGCGCCGCTCGTCTCTCCCGGCAACGCGGAAAGTCATTTCCTCTCTCGCTCTCGGCTTGGAGGGTAATAAAGCCATCTTGCGTCGTCGGCGTCGGCGTCGGCGGCGGCGGCGGCGGCGCCCGCCCTCGGAGGAGGATAGCGATCTATACTGGCGCGCTGCACCCTTGGCGCGTCGCCTAGCAACCCCGGCGCAACCCCTTCCTCCTCCTCCACCTCCTCCTCCTCCTCCGGCGGCTTCCTCTCTCTCCCTCGCAGAGATTGCGCGTCCCTTATCTCCGGCCAGATATGAACCCCCCATCTCCCGCCGCCGCCCTCCGCTCCACACCAACACGCGCGACGGATTGACGTACGGAGCCGAGGGAGGGTAAGAGAGAGAGAGAGACTCGCAATAAAATTACCCGCGCGCGAAAATGGACTCGTTTTTAAAGAAAAACGGAAAAGCGCACGCACGGGGAGGACCGAGGAGGGGTGGGAGGAAAAGCCCGATAACGCTTTGATCTATGGGCCGTGACGTCACCGGCCGAGGGTGTAAGCCCCTCGCGTTTGTTTTTCTCGCAATGAGAGGGAGAGAGAGAGAGAGAGAGAGAGAGAGGCGAGCGGAGATTACAGAAATCGATATGGGATTACGAACAAAGGAGAGCTCGAGGATGTCGCTCAGTCGCTCTCTCCTGCAGGAGAGCTTACTCCGGCGGCTGCGCACTGAGAGTCGCCGCGACGCCGATTTATGGCGAGCTTTTTTCGCTTTTATTCGCTCGAGTCCGGTGAAAATTATCGATGGCTGCACAGTTTTATAAAACCTCGCGCCGAGATTTTATTTCGCCTGTAAAAGTCTTTACCTCGCTACTTTTGCCGCGGGGATCATAATCGAACTGTTTGCGATAGCTTAAAAAACTTATCGAACAGTTAAATTCGCCAATTTTTGCCTCGATCGTCGGCAGAAACGTCGGTCATTTTTCAGCAAGCATCTCGATTATCGCGATCGATGCAACGCGGCGCGAAAATAGATGTATAGATTGCGGCGGAGGGAGAGGCGAAGGAAATGGAGAGGGGGGAGAGGGGGAGGCGGAGGACGAGTGATTTACTAAGATGAAAAGCTACTCCCCTCGCCGGTATCGTTATCTAGCACGGGCAGAGATTGCCTGTTCCGCGCAGAAAACCCCCACACTCGGGGGCCAAGTCATCCGAAAGATCTTTCGACGCTTCTTTTTCCGACTCCCTTCCTCTCTCTCTCTCTCTCTCTCCTTCTTCCTTCCTCGCTCCTTCTTTTGGATTTTTTTGAGGGATGACAATGATTTTTTTTTCCCACCCCCGTTAAACGTAGGAGCTTGTGATTTTGGCGACGATTTATGTCGGCGATAAGATGGCCGCGATTCACCGGAGCTTTTTCGTTTTATTGAAAAATCCTCGACGCGGATGAAAATGTTTTATACGAGCTGGCTAAAAATTGTTAACGCTTGACTAATTTTTATTAAAATAATAAGTACACTTTCAAAGTACGCTGAAGATCATGCAGGATAATATTCAGTATTTTAAAACGGACGACGCTATACGTGCAACCGTTTCGCTGCAGATTTATTTAAAGGGAGAGCTTACACATCTCGTTGGAACATTTTTCCACGGAGACTCGCAGTACCACTGGATAATCCATAGATATCCAGCATCCGCGGGCCGTTATCTGATTTCCGGTGGCGCGGCTCTTCCGGCTCGTTATTTACGCACCCAAGAAATATCTGTGCGACTCGGTAAAAAAAATAAAAAAAAAAGGCTCGTATCGCCGATGTAAACCGAACTCGCTTACATCATTGACTAAGCTTATCAGCGGCGCCATTTCTCACTTGGACTTGGCAAAAGTTTCTCCGCTTTTTAATTCTATCCCTATCCGAGTGAAATAAGTTACTGGCGCAGAGAGAGAGAGAGAGAGAGAGAGAGAGAGAGAGCGCTCGTAAAAAAAAGCGACCGCGAAAAACGTGAAAGCTCCCGAGCGGAGAGAAAAAACAGCGCTGGAGGCCAGAGAGAAGAGGAAGCCCCGGAGAAGGGAAAAAAGAAAGCCGCGAAGAATCTCCGCTCTCCACTCCATACATTATACACCCTAAGACAGCGGCGCTCCAAAGAAAGAAAGCTCTCTCCCTCTTTCCCCAGAAAAGTTCGCCTGCCTGCTCTCTCTCTCCCTCTCCCCCACCCCGCTCAAAGAAAGCTCCGGCTCCCCTTGAGCGAGGAATTAAATTTTTATGCCTCTCGCTGAGAGTTTGAGCGATAGCCGCGAATAAATTAGTGTCCCCGCTTGAGAGAGAAAGAGAGAGAGAGAGACAGAGAAGAAAAGAAGAAGAAGACGAAGAAGCGAAGGAAGCTCCGGCCGTTTGATTGGCCGGAGCTTTTTTACAGCCGGAGCTTACACGTGCAGAGCGCGCCTTTATCGGAGCCGAGCCGGAAGGAAAGATCGCGCGAGTCGATACAGCCGGCCCGACGACGACGCAACGCGAAATCCAAAAGGAGAGAGAGAGAGAGAGAGAGAGAGAGAGAGAGAGAGGAAGAGAGAGAGCTTTGCCATCAAAAGCTGCCGCGTCGTAAAACGTCCAAGCCTTTCGAGCCCTTTGGAATCGAGCACTGGATAGAGAAAAGTCGTAAAGCTCGTAATCCCTCGTAAAAACGCGTCTTATCCGAGGCCGAGAGAGCGAGCCTATTTCCAGGAGCGGCGCTTTTATGTCGTCCGGACGAGGACGACGACGACGTCGACGATCCCCGAGCCAGGAGGTATAAACTGTATGGCCGAAGCGCGCGAAGGATATCGCCCTTCTCTTTCTCTCTCTCTCTCTCTCCCCCATATACTTCAAGACAAATCGTATTTGCGAGGGAGGAGGCTGCGCGAGCGCTTCATGACCGCTCGATTGTTATTGTTAGGGCGTTCTTTCGGCAGAGGAAATGGCGAAGCTTGAGAAAATGGCCTTTCTTTTGTTTTTTTTTTCCCTTTTTTTTACGGAATTTTTGAATCTTCTATCCCGATATTTAACGGCTAATTTCTGCTCAAGCGCGTGGATTCATTGCACTTTGGCAATTCCGCCAAGTTTGCGAAGATGCTCCAAGTTTGCTAGACTGTAGAATATGTGTCGGCATCTTAAAGGTATAAGTGGGTCTCGTACTCTAATTAGACGCAAGAGGTAGTACCGTTTTGCATAATTTTTGTAAAATCTACTTGGTAGCCTGTATAAAGTTTGAAAAACTAATTGTTTATACATTTTTCGCCAAGTCTTTGCGAGCACTCCTTTACAAACTCGATCCGCGGCGCGCCCCTTCCTCCGAAAAAGGCATCCTCTTCCAAAAACTGCCGCGCCGACCGTAATTCAGAGCAATCGCTCGTCGCTCTCGGGTCACCGGATTACTCGCCAAGGTACATATAGGCGAAGGCGGGCAGCGGAATACTCCCCAAGACAGAGACGGAGGTTCGACTCGGAGGAAGGCGGATAAACTTTATAGAGGAGCTCTAGCGGATCAGATAGCGGCGCGGCATCGACCCTCGAGATATATATATATATATATACACAGCACACTCGAGCGAGCGAGGCTTGCACGCGTGCTTACGCGCGCGCCTGCACACACGTACGTTATCAGATCGAATCTCCCCGCGGCCCTGCGAGGCTGCGCGTCTTCGCCCTGGGATCTTCCCTTGGCTGTGCGTTACGCGCGCGGCGGCGGCGGCGGCGGCGGCAGCAGCGCCCAGGGAGATTCCGTTTAATGTCCCCGGCGTTTATACGTGTGTATATACGTTTTCATGCTCGCTTTATGCGTGCGCGCCTTTGACTTCTGCGAAGCTGCTGCCGCCGCTTCTTCCTGCTTTTCAGGCTTTTTTAGGAGAGAGCTTCCGACCCCCCGGGAGATTAAGTGGAATTCTTGCCTGGGATATGTTTTCAGGGGAGAGCTTGCTTTTTCAGCGCTTTCGGGAAAACGGAAAGTTAAGTAGGGTAAGCGGCGCTTGTTTTTCCTTATTTTTTCTTTTTTTTTTTGCCAAAAAAGATATAACAAATTCTTGATCAAAATTTTACGTCAAAAAGCGCAATTTCACGGCCGCGGCACTTTGTTAAAAACCCGGCCCGCTCGTCGTCGTACATCACACCCGATTTCGTTATCACGCGAAGGTGGCAAAGGAAAAAAGGAGCTTCGCTTTTCACTCGGAAAAATCCTCGCGCCTCTAAATCACGGGGCAGCAGTCCCGCGTCGTCGCCGGCTTCCCATAAATAAACAAAAGACGTCTTTATCGCTCGCTCGAACCTCGAAGACATCTAATACCCTTTTGGAAAGGAGAACTCGGGGAGAGCGCCGAGGCTCGCATAAATCTCTCCCGAAGGCGCGCGCGCGCGCACTCCTCATACGCGCGGGCCGCGATATTTTTTCCGTTAAATTGGCGATTATATCGCTCGAGCGGAGCGAGCGGCAGCCTCGCGGAGAAAGGACAGGCTCGCGCCGGCAGCCTCGGATATCATGAATAATAAGAGCAAATGCGCTCCGATTTATCACGGCCGTATTAGAATGCGAGGGCGCTTATCTTGATTTTTTTGTTTTTTTTTGTTTTTTGTTTTTTCGGCCGCCGCGCGTTGCAATTGAAACGAGAAGCGAGTAACAAAGGAAACCCGCTCACCGAGACAGAGAGAGGGCGAGAGAAGTAACTCGAGAGCAGTCGAAAAGCTCCGGCGAGATTAAGACATTCGCAGCTAATAAATCCGTCAGCGCCGTTGGCGACGCCGTTTTCTCCCGAGATTCGACGATACCGCCGTCTTTGCTGCGGGAATGAAATGTGGAATATTGTGCGGGAGAGTCGTTCGGGAGAAATATACTGATATTAGGTAATAAGAGCGAGTGTTTGCATTGATGCATTAGACTATTATTCTCGTGTCGATGTGTACACTGTGTTTTATATATATTTGGGCAAAGCCGCGATATCTTGTTCCTTGGGAACTTTTTCAAGAGCGCCGATAAATCGCGGGATATATTGTAACGCTTATAAACGGCGGAGGCGAAACGTTTTCCTTATTATCGAACGCGAACATTCGTCATGCGAATCAAACATCGAAACTTTCTAGTTAACTTTTCAAAAATCTACCGAGTATATACGTGGCAATTCATTTGAACGTTGTAAAAAAAAAAAATTCTGCAAAAACGCGGACAAAAATTTTTTCCGCGCTGAATAGAATCGAGGCAGCAATCACCGGGCTCAAAAGTAAAACAAAGCAATCACTTTCCCAGTGCGCGGCGCAGCCGAAAAAATGCCTCGCAAAAATGACGCGGCAAATCTATCCAATTCATCTCGGCTCGTTCCAGCTCCTTCGTACCTCGCAAGGCGCACTCGCACATAATAGCTAGCGATATAAAAAGCAGCGGCAGCAGCAGCAGCAGGCTGCCGGCAAAAAAGAAAAACTCTCTCTCTCTCTCTCTCTCTCTCGTGCTTAGCTTTACGAGCTGCTCCTGCCCCCGCTCCTATAAACAAAACGAGAGCGCGCGCGAGCAGCAGTTACGTACGCACGTGCAGGCTTGCGCATTTGCATAAGGCTCGGCGTAATGGCGTTTGCTTCTGCGAAAAGCATACCGAGCGGAAGGAGGGCTGAAAGGAGGAGAGCTCGCCCGAGAAAGAGAGAGATCGGGGCCTGGCCACCTGCCCGCGCCGCCCGATATGGAGAGAGCGCCGCCGATATGATAATGCGAGAGAGAGAGCAGCGATCAAAGCTCGAGGAGGAGCTTTTTTTGCCGCGACGGCTAATTAGCCGGGGAGCATTGTGCTCCGGGGGCGGATGCGAGTCGTGGAAAATCGCGAGGGATAAGGGAAGGTAAGTCAAAACGCGCGGCAAGAACCTTTTGAGAGATAAGGCGGGTCAAAAAGAGTGCGGCTTTGCTTGCGCGCTCGCTGTCTGTCAGAGCTGGTTTGCTGAGAGTTTCTTTTCAGGGACTGGTATCTGCGGTTGCTAGTCTTCAAATTCGTTTTTTTTTTTTTTTTGTTTTTCAGGTAACAAAGAACCTTTTTTTTATGGTGCAGCGTGTAACATCTTAATTATTAAGAAATTCTATACATAAAACGGATTAACTAATCCACTTTCTTATCGTATTTGTACAGCTTTAAAAACCTTCTGATGCAAAAGTAAAAAAAGCAGTTTATTTAAAAAACTAACATCCCACATTTTCAGTTCAATTACCATCCAGCTCGAGCCCTTCCTCGGCTACCTGAATCGGCCAACAACATCAAGCAGCCTTCGAAAGGAAGGACAATAGCTCCTAAAAAGCAGAGCGCGGAGCGCTCGCATATAAAAATCGGGGCCCTCACCTCCCCAATAAAGTAAAGGGTGCAAGAGCAGCACCTCGCGACAATAATAAGGGGGTCGCTCGTAAAATCCATAGAGACTCGCGCGCGAAGGGCACACGCACACGCATCGGAAGGGGGCGGTTTAAATTTAAAGCGACATTACCGGCGCGTGCGGGCCGTCGCATCGCGAGATGATGGATGCGCCGAAATGCCCGACTGCCCCCGGCGCCGTTCTTTCTTTTTTTTTTCTTTCGGTTCTGAGGATTTTATAGGGTAAGCAGATTATGACGCGACGTGTTTACTGTGAGAAAGGAGGCAGCTGCTTGGTGATTGATTTTTTTTTTCGCTGATGGTTATGATGATGGCGAGGGGGGGGGAGGTACGGGTCAGCAGGTTTTGGGAATGTGGGAGTTTTATAGCTGTTTTCGAATTCATTCGTTTGCGGAATTTGAATTTTTCGTGCTGCTGCTTATCGTTAATGGCGAACTGGAAATCTAACAAATTACGAAATAAACTAGTTTTTGTTTTGAAAAAAATATAATTATCCAAAATAATTTTAAAGACTAATTTTCATTATTTGTTTTTCAAAAACGTGTAAAAAATATAATTATCCGAAATAATTTTAAAGACTAATTTTCATTAATTATTTCAAAAACGTGCAAAAAATATAATTATCCGAAATAATTTTAAAGACTAATTTTCATTATTTTTATTTCAAAAACATGCAAAAGCGGATTGTCTTATCTTATAACTTAAATGCATTACCGAGTTAATCCTTCAAAGAAACTCTTAAAGTTAAATGAACAACTTCCTAGTACATTTATCGTTGTTATGTAAAACTTTTAAAGTTTTTCAGTCAATTTTCTTAAATCCAAAACCGATAGTTACTTCAACACAAAAATCGAGTCAGCCTGCACCTACAAAACATCGCCAGCTCAATTTTACAAGCCCGCGACGAAACAACTGCGCGTGTGGCAGTCAGAAAAACTGTATGACATCGGCGAAGACAGTTTGCGCAGCGAATCTCGCGTGTATAATTCTCATGGGTATCGAGTGCCGCTGCACCGGCGCTACACTTCCCGGCGCACAATGCCCGGCGCTGTCAGTGTCTCCGTCATTCTCGATTGGCCCCATTGAAATGGTAAGGAAGGGGCGTACATACGCTTACGGAGCAAGCCCCGGCCTCTGTGCGGGCACGCCTCGCGTCACGAAGATCCTTTTGTCGACTTGCGCGGCGCGACGAGCAGCTCCGCGCCGCCGGAGTGCCAGCCCTTTTTTTTTGGGAATATTCGGTAAGTCGAGCGAGGTGATTTTTCGAGTTTATTGGGAGACCGTTTTAGGAGATTTGGAATTTTTTTGTAAAATTAATTAATCTATTAATAATTGATATTGTTAATTACAAAAATTAACATGTAAAATAAATGCATAATATTTACCAAATTTTCTATTAAAGGTATATACTTTTATCTATATTTTAAGCCCGACTAGGCTGAAAAATCTGTTCGGAACACCAATTATTGAAATTTCTTTCAAAGACTGATTTTCAGAAGCAAAAGTCACTTGCTGCAAGATAATTTCTAATCGTTACACTTAATTTAGCTGCAAATTGTTTTACACTTTCTTGATAGTATTTGAAGCCACTTAAGTGGAGCATCTGATTTAAAAGTGTGCATGAACACTTTTGAAAAAAATGAATTTATTTTACATGTTAATTATTTTAATTAAAAATTATTATTTTTTCTTAGGTTGTAACTCAGACTTGTCCCTTTAAGCTATAATTTATTAGTTATTTACTTATATTGTCAGATACTAATATTGTCAAATAACAACAGAACGAACAATTTTGCGCAGTAATTATACTATACTTACTAACTACTTTGTCAAATAATGACCAATTACCAATTGAGATCCATTGTAACTAGAAGATAAATAATACAAAACATCCGCCTAACTACCTGACCAAGGAAAACTCTAATAAATAGTTTTTTTGTCTACATTTACTGACTACATGCTTCTTAATTGTCGCTGCGATAAACAAAATTGTTTCGGATAAGCAATCGACCAAACCCGGAAAATTGGCAATTTAAAAGTGCTTTAAACGTCGAGCTCGTTAAAATGAGCAAGGAATAGGAGTCGCGTTTAAGCGTGGCACAAAGAAACATAATGTCAGCGTCAGCCAGCATGAAATATGCTATCGAAGCGTTTCACACGTTTGACCGCCTAACCCCTTTTGAGACTTTAAAGCGGGAAGGGGTTGCTGCCAGTATTCGGTTACTTATTTATTAACCCATCAAATTTGTACGGGCGTTGTAGCGCGTGTTAGGAAGCCCATTCAATCATTTTTCAAAATCATTTTAAATGCTGAATTGTGGGAATTCTGGTCTATAGAATATGCATGTAAATTTATCATCGTCAACCACGCCCTTTTATTACTAATTTATAAAAAGAAGAGGTTTTAAATTCAAAAAAGTTGCTTTCAGCAAAGATTAACATAAAACTCGCAAAAATAAATCTCAAATCCCCGACTAAAATATCGCTCTGAAGCATCTCTTGCCTTTTAGAAAAATAACCACCAGTTTCTCGCTAACCTCCCGAATCCCAATACTCTATTAGCCTCCCGCGCGCGTTCATTAATTTGCGGCTAACTAGTCGCGCGCGCAGTTATCTACTTAATGGAGCGCGAACGTGACGAAGGATGCTCCTGCTCGCTTCCCATGTCGGCGGGCGCCCCGAAAGTGAATCGTTCGCTCGGCGAAAATGCGGTTGGGAAAAGTCTGCTTAGCGCCGTCCAGTCAGCCGTAAGTAAGCATGTGACATCGGCCGCAAGCCCGTAATGAACCGAACCGATGCGTTTTAATGGACTGGTTGCACGAGGCGCGCGAGATCATTGTCCGCGCCGGAAGGGTATACGATGAAGCCTGTTTTCAGGGTGGAGTTGTAAAATGGTGAGAACTGATTTCGGAGTTGGAGATTTGTTCTTGCTTGTGTGGCCTATTTGTAGCTTTTATTTGATGAATTTTTAAGCGGAAATTTTGGGCGAGCGGGAGCAAAAGATCAGAAACTGCACATTTAGTTGATTTGAACAAGTGGTAATTTAATTAGTCTTTCACGTTATAGATGCGTACTGTACCACGCCGGAAAATAAAGTGGGAGAGTACAATACATTACAGTACAAATAAATTGTCAATTTTTGACAAAACACTGGATGACACATTTAACAGAAAAGGGTCCGAAATCGTTACAATACGCAGTCTTTGGAATTGTTTAGCAAGGATTTTTTCACTTGGGATTGGACGTGCGAACATTTGAATAATTAAATGGATTAATTGCATAAAAACTAAATTTAACATCATCATTAAATAAACATACTGTACGAGTGTGCAGTTTTGTAAACAAAGCTCCGCTCAGCCCTTACTTTATACAAGATAATACAAAACACCATCCGACAATATTCCGCAACACCCTCGAAAGCAGCCCCGGCGAGTGTCTAATTTCCGCGCAAACTGTCCTCCCGCGAAAACAAAGCCGCGCCGCATTTACAAAATAATATGACAAAAGCCCTCTTCGGGCCTCGCTCTCCCGCGCGTGCAGGAAGAATAACAAAAAAAAAAAGAGCCGGAGCCGAAGCAAAGTGGCACAATGGCCGCAGGGCTCGCGTCTGCGCGAAAAAAGGGGAGCAGCCCGCGCCGGGGTATTTAGCCTCTTGCTCGCGCATTGTGCGCCTCGTTATTTCTCGAGGAGGCACTCCGGGCCGCGCGGCACCCGGAGACGCCGAGTCTGATCGTGAATAAATGTCGCGCGCGGCCGCGCATTAAACACCCGTCGATGGCCTTTTTCCACCGGCGGCGCGGCCCAACGGCCAAAGGACGCCTCTTCAGCGGACGAGGAGGAACGTGCGAACGCAACTGCCCCCCCCCCCCCCCCCCCCCCCC
>UCOL01004813.1:0-13388 GCA_900474335.1 Ormyrus nitidulus
CTTACTGTCGACTTACTGTTTTCATTTCGGAACATACCCGTCAGCGCTGCTCGCGACGCGGAAAAAATGCAGTCGCGCATTGTAGTGAAGCGCGCGCTTTTTTGAATCAGAAATATGAATCTGCTAATTTAAGTATTTTGCAAATTTTTTCCATTACCAAGTCGATCATTTTTCTTCTTAAAATTATTACATTAAGTTATAAATAATTAAAAGTTACAAATTATATTTATTTATTCCATATATTTTTCAAATAAATTGCATGTAATACTTACACTACTTTTTGATCTTGGTTTGAATTAAAAATGCCATATTTCATTGTCTGTATGATTTTTTTGAAAAGTAAAAGCAAAAGTTGAACTTTTGAAATTTTACACTTATTAAATTATATAAATTTAAATTTTTACGTACTGTTAATGTAATTCATGAAATGTATTAAACTCTCAAAGCTTATTAATACGTATTAGAATGTATTTGCAATAATATTTAAATTTTTATTATTCTAAATTAATATATCATTATACTTATAATAAAAAAAGATTATTATACTATTTTTTTTAAGTAACGGTTTCTTTTTAAGTTGATCAAGGGATTTAAAACAGTTTTAAACTTCGTAAAACTTTCTTTAAAGTAAACAGATAATTGTACATGACGCCTCTTATATTGATTCCTTAATTTTATAATCTTATTAGGAATATAATCGATTGCAACGTAATTCAGTAATGCGCGCGCATCTGATCTCGTAGGTCAGATGTAGGTGTGACCATGACGTGGACACTATTGTACTGGCGGGTGAATCAAAATTAAGTTCCTAAAACTGTACTATTAAAAAATGAATATATCCATCAAGGTTTGTTTATATGGTAAAGCAAATAGTGCAGTCATTTGGAAATAAAAAGAATAATACAAAATAAGATAATGAAACATACAAATGCAATGTATTTTAATGTAAATGAACATGATTTGATACAGAAATTTTCGTATTTTTAGACTTTGTACTTTTAGCTTTTGTCTTATACAGATAGACTGCAAAATTACAAAATATTGATGCAAAAAGTAAAAAGGTACAGAACAGCGTCCTTAATTAGATTGTTCTGCCTTACATATCTTGATGTTTAAATATCCTAATGCAATCGTGAAATTGAAAAACTTGATTAATATATATTGATTTAATTCCTAATTATAGAGAACCAATCCTTCCTTTCCCTTTCGTCAAGTTTTTAGCCCGATTCATATTTCAAGTAAAACGCTCAAAAAATATCCTCACTCAATCCGCATAAAACATTAATAGAAAATAATTGCAAGAAACGTCAACGTCCACAGAGCATTTAAACCGCACGAAACGAAACGCGGCGCGATAGTTTATTTAACGACGCTTACAGCCGCTCGAGCAAAATAAAAAAAAGCCTCGAAGATTATCATTCCAGCCGCGGCGGCAATATTTACAGCCCGCACCTCGCCTCGATACCGTGACTCGGTACAATCTCTCACTCGCTCCGCCGTCTCGGAACATCCGCGACTCCTCTCTCTCTCTCTCTCGGCGTATACGCACTCGATAAACGCGCCGCGGGCCGGGACAAATAGAGGAGGCGCAACGAGCGCCGCGCAATTCCACTTAACGGCGCAGCGCTAAGTCATTTAAGTAAATTGGAGCCGAGCCGCGGCTTTTAATAAACGCGATAAAAATCGCGGCGCCGAGGAAAAAAGGGAGATTCGCGCGCGCGCTTCCTCCCCTCGGCTCGTTCGCTCTCGCCGGAAAAGGTCGGCCCGCGACGACGACGACGACGAGCGGAGCTGGCGATTTAATCGCGGGGAGAGCTTTTTTCGCGGACGGTCGAACGCGGGAATATACGCGCGGCTCTTGGCTCTAATTGGCGGCCGGCTTGATGAAGTCGCGGCCGGCGTTAATTGCCCGCGGAGCTTTTTGAGCGCTGGAATTCGCGGGACCGGCGGCTGGTTGATTCGATGAATGCGGACGGGGGATGAGGACGGGTTGCGGAATGCCGGGGTTTTTTTTCTTTTTTTTTTTTTTAATGAGAGTGGATTTTGTGCTTTAATAATGGCTTCCTAATTAATTGGAATTTCGTTCGAGTGATTTCACAGGAAGGAGAAAGAGGAGTAATGGCTTAATATGTTTAGAATTTTGTACAGTAAGAACGACTATAAGGTTCTATCAAAGAGTTTTGACAATAATGTGTAAGTTATTACATGAAGCACTATTTGCACCGTGTAACTTTCTTTACTTCATAAAAATTCGATATATTTGGATTATTTTATATTCATTTAATTATAATTAGGTATTCAAATTATATTTTTCAGTTTTGTTTAAAACATTTGAGTTATTAATTAATTTTGCACCACTTATAATCTAATAATTACGAGTTTGTTTTACTTTATTTTTAAATAAAATATAAAAGTATTATATAATTGAAATAAGCGATTTTGAAAAATTAAAGAAATTAAAAATACTTACCTTAAAAATGTAGCCCAAGATTTTAAATAGTTCTTAGACAACTTTAGAATTGATTGAGTAATACAATTAATAACATATTATTTCTTTATTATTGATATAAATTATAGACATTTTATTATGCGATGGTAATTTAATTTAATAATATAAATGTTTTGAAAAGCCTTTATCAAATTTAAATTACGTATATGAAATCAGCCAACAATGGCTTTTGTATATAAATTGTTGTGTATAATGTTCATTTTTCACCTGCGGAACCTTGAGCTTACATGAAAAATACCAAACTTGAGTTTATTTAACACCGTGCACTTCGTTCGCACTTCCTAAATATCAAAAACCTAACAGGCCAGCGTAGGTTTAGCTCCCTCGAATTTACAGCGCCGTATTCCCCTCAACCCCCCGATCGCATGCACGCATCCTTATTTACGCGTCCATCGAAAAATCGTTAAACCAAAGCAAACAGTAAACACGCCGCGGCGCATGAACATATCCGCGGCGGGGACTTTCGAAAAAAAAAAGAAAAAAGCAAAGTCCCGCAATAAAATTCCTTGCCGTAAGAATTTGGAGGCGCGCAGCTGCCGCCGCCGCCGCCGCCGCGACAAAGAGCAAACAGCAATAAACGCGCGCCGCCGCGGCCCGGTACACAGACACACCGCCGGCTGCAGTCGCTTAGGCGCCGCGGCGAGCAAACAAATTTCGCCCCGAAAGTAGCTCATATTTGTTTAGAGGCGCCTCGATAACAGTTTTTCGTCCCAGCTCTCCCCCCCGGGCCGCGTATCGTGCCAAGAAATCAATTCGCCGCCCGTCTCGCCCGTTCCATTACGTCTCTCTCTCTCTCTCTCTCTCTCCAGCAGTTATTTCGATTCGATGTCTGCACCGGTCTACGTTGCGTATGGATATATGTCGAGGGCCGACTCTTTGCTAATATGAAATTTCACCTTTATCTAATGGTTTCGGTAAACAGGCCCGTGAAAGACTAGTCGTGTTTTATCGAGTTGGTGGGGAATTTAAAAGTGAGCGTTGTTTTTAATTTATCTTTGACGTAAGAGTTAGAATGGCAAATTATCTCAGAGCTATTAATAGATCGAAGTAAATGAAATGTTGCGTGAGTTTTACGATAACGATGAAGTTTCTATTTGAAAAGAAATGCCTTTGCATTTAAATGTTTTTGAATGTTGCTAGTTTTAAATTCGAGACGGGGATTTAAAACCACTTGCATGTTTGTTGCTCTGTTTTTTAAAATATATGTAAATAAGCAAACGTGCAGATCGGATTTTATCAACGTTCATTAATTGACGTAAAATTTACAACTTTGATTTATCATAATATACAAAAAGAAGTACATATTAAATCGGTTACGCATCCATTTAAATTAAAAAATAAAAAGCGTTTCAGCAAATTTATTCGCAAAAACTTGTTTGTTGCCTTACGAAGTACAAAAATAATTTATTATCTGGGTTTACGGATTTTATGATCTCATTATACTTTTCACAGCCTAATTTTCATGGTTATTTATTAAGCAGTGTTTAATGGGATGCTATTATCTTTTTGACGTTTCAGTATCATCATCGACTCAAAAAATAGTAAAAAATTATGTTATTTAATTAAGAAATAATCCATTTGAAACTTAAGCTCATAATTTTATTCATATAAGATCAGATTTTATATTATTAGGGTACAGTAAAAGTCGTGTAATTGCCTATAAGTTATAAATTAGACTTTTCAAAAAATTGAAAAATTAATGCTTGGGATTCTTATTCTAAGGAGAAGTTAGTTCGAAAATTCAACCTTTTGGTCCCATTGTATATATCCAGTAAAAGATCCGGTCATATTTTTTTTAATAAAAGTCTAAATATACATATAAATCTTAGCTTGTATGTAATAGGGAAATCTAATTTGGGCCTTTTAACTATTACCATTCAAAACTTGATGGGCCTATCGAATTCTGTGGTTCATTTTGTCAAATTTTATATGTCAATTTCTTCTCTTTCACAAAAATATTTTAAAATCAAAGTGAAATAAACCAAAGTGGCCATAGAACGCAAATAAAACTAATAATATCTTCGTGAGAAGCCAGGAAAAATAGCTCCGAAAAAGTTCGCAGAAGCCCCGAAATCCCGGGGGCAATTTAAAATCCTCAGGAAAGCGGAGGATATTCGTTGGCAGCTAATTCGCGTGTTTACAAAAGTGACCGCTCGGCGCGCCGATACATAACACGACCGCCCCCTGGGCCACCCTTAAATATCAGTTTCTCTCGCTCGGCTAGAAAGAGAGCAAGAGAGAGAGAGAGAGAGACGGAGAAATCGCCCCTTGGCGGCCCGTCGTCTCGGCACCGACTCCTGCAGCCAGCCAGTCGTCTGGACGGCTGTCGCGACGACTCTCTAAAAGCCGCTCCCCCTCCCCCCCCTATTTCGCTCCTCGCTCTGCCCTCTTATCAGTCGGCCACCTTCGGGGGGCCCCTCTAATCTCGGGCCCCGAGCGGCGGGCTAAGTGGCTTTTCGAGTTCCGCGCGCTGCCCGTGTCGTCCCGAAATGGGACTCGGCCGCCGCCGCCTTTTTGGGCCGGGTTATTGTTTTTTGCGCCGATGGCTGCCGCTCCGGATCGGCTTACGTCTCATTCGCGCGCGCGATCTGCCTCTTTCTGCGCTCGGGATTTTCGGGGGCCCCCCGACCTTTTTTCAGCTCCCTTTGCTCTCTCTCTCCTCCGCCTTCGTCGCGCGGAGGCCTTTTTTCGCTCTCTCATCGCGCGCGGGAGAGTTTTTACGATCCTCGGGCTTTCATTCTTCTCCGCGGCCCGCGGGAGAGGACGTTTATTTGTCTTTAATAGCCGCAGTTATCTCGGGAGCGTCGCGTGTTCCTTTTTTGCTCCTTCGATTCGGAGATCTCCGCCGCGCGTCTGCCCGTTCATTTTTTTTTTACGCCGGTATATGGATTTGTGGCAGGAGTAATTTTTTGCGTCGAACGATTTTAATCTCGCGAGAGCAAATAAGAGAATGTGTACTCCTCGAACAGACGTGCAGTGCCATTATTCGAAGGCTTTTAGAACAAGCTGTTTCTGCAGCGGGCATCGTGACTTGCCGTTTTTGAATTTAATATGCGCGCTTGATGTGCGTGCCGAGAAAGTGCAAGTACGTCTTTTTCAGCCCGTTTAAACGTGTGCCACTTTCAACGTCGTTAAACGAAAGAAGAAGAGAAACAAAATTATTTTCTTAAAATCATCTTATTATAAGTAAATAAAATTAATTTCAGACGATAAATCGCCGTCTTGCAATTAAGAAATGCAATTTACATTCACTTATGAAATTGCTGAATATAACCATTTATTTAATTATAAATTTCGATTACCACCGCAGAAACGTATAAGAGTCCGCTAATAAAACGTCGTTAAATGCCGCAATCAATAATCATCGACAAACGGCACATTAAATAAAACGCTTGCGCAAGCATCAGACACTCGACTGAAACATCAAATAAAATTAAGAGCCTGCACTCGCTGCTCTCTCTCTCGATCGTGCAAAGTGCGCAATTAGTTACCGCGGCGCGTAACGTAACCCGAGTGAATTTCTGCGAAGGCTCGCGGTGCACTTTGCACTCGGCCTCTCTCTCGCGGCTCGTTTACGCATTTCTCCGCGGCGGCTTATCACCCAGTCCCGCCGCTCTCCATTTCTCCCGGCCGCCGCTCCAGTGTTATCTTTCCGCGAAGGAGAAACACAGCTCGCGCGATTCATCGAATGTATATCCCTCTCATCGGCGCTACTCCGCTCGCGCTGCGAGCCTTATATCGCGGGAGAGATAATCGCGGGACGGGACTCGCCCGCGGATGGGACAGACCGAGAAAGGGGCGGCGGGAGGTGAATTAAGGAGCGATAAAAGCGCGGCCCGGGATTTTCCTTAAGTGCGTCTCGAGGTTAGGGCCCCTGACCCTTTTTTTCTTTCTTTTTTCTCTCCGATAGCGATTTTTTGCCCGAAGGTATAATACAGTCTCGCTTTGGGCTTTCGAGCGTGTTCCGGAGAGGAAGTTGAGAGATAAGCCCGGGCTGAATTATCGGCCGCTCCGAGCTGCTTCGTTCCATTCGCTTTGATTGTGGCTAAGACCCTCGAATGAAGAGAGGCTTTTGCGAACGGGCCTGGTTCTTCTTTCTTAAAAAAAAAAGGTTTGAGAAAGCGATTTAGCTGTGTGGCTTAGGAGAAAGATCGTTCGTCGAAGGGCCTTTTTTAAAAATCTTCTCACCTTTTGATCTTTGGTTTTTTAACAATCGCGCAAAACGAAAATTATTAAACGACGAAACGCGAAATTTATGTTTTAATCTGTATACACTGAAGAGGTACAGTAATTATTATAAATAGTCGAGTAAAAATTACTATGCTGTATAAATAAAGCCACCACACCAGATTTGCAAAGTTTGTAAGAAATTTTACTATATACTGTTTGGTAAATTTTCCAATATTTTCAGTCAAAATCCCCGATAACGTGTAGCCATTTTTTTTTTTTTTGGTAGCCTGCAGTCGCTTCACAATACAGTATATAGTAATATTTGCTACATATTTTCTCTCGGTCTAAGGATCTTAATTTTTTTTATACAGAATTATTTACATTTTTCTCAATTTTTCAAATATCAAAAAATAGAACCAAAAAAATATCACTACATCAATCTACAATTAAAAAAGCAATTGAATCGCAGATGAAAACAGCACTTAAATTTAGAAAGCACACCTCGTATATTCCCCGCACAATATAACCGTGTCACCCGAATGCAAAACAAACGCAAAGCCCAGTCTAAACACTCGAACAGTCGAGTAAGCGGTCGTTAATCATCAGCTATTCCCTTAAAAAAAAGGGGGGGTGCAACAACCGGCGCGTTCGACGCCGCGGCCCTCAAAATTCCCTCACAACAAATTCATCTTGCGCTCGCAAATAGGACGACGACGACCACGCCGTCGCGAGAGAGAGAGAGAGAGAGAGAGAGAAACGAGCTGCGAGCGAACTTACTCACGGCCCCACCGTTTTTCACGCCTGATGTTCCGTAGATTCCTGAACGCCAACCGTGACGCCGAGACCGCCGCCGGCCACAGGATGATCGGCTGCTCCCTGGGCGACCGGCTGGACTTTTGAGGGCGAGACTCACCGCGGGGCTGAGCTGCGTGGAGGTGCTCGGGATGGTGAGTGGACAATTGATTACAGTACTAATGCTTTTTTTTTAATTTTAAGTTTTCAAAGCGGTTGATTTTAATGAAAATTTATTTCGAAAGATTAGTTATCTATAGGAGTCTATCGGAATTGCTGATCACGAATTTTACTTTAACTTTGGGATAAGTTTTTTTATATAAAAATATGAAAGAAGGCACTCTCAGTCTAACGCTCGAGTTTTTGAAAGTTATGAGCTTTTTTCGCTAAAATTTAATAAGAATCGATTTTTCTTTGATGAATTATAACTTTTCAACAGCTAACTGTAGAGTATTATAGTACTTGGCATTACACATCAGGTAAAAATCTTCATTTGTTAACTTCTGAACAAATAAAGATTTTCTGATTAAATTTTCTCACCTTTAGAATGCCAAGTATTAAAATACTTTACAATTAACTGTTGAAAAGTTATAATTGAAAATCGATTCTTATTAAATTTTAGCGAAAAAAGCTCATAACTTTCAAAAATCGAGCGTTAGACTAGATGCCTTCTTTCATATTTTTGTTTAAAAATACTTATCGCAATGTTAAAATAAAATTCACGACCCTGAGTTCTAATAGACTCCAAGTTATTATAATTGCAAGATCCCGTTATTTTAAATTAGTTTCTAAATATCATAAAATGTCGAAACAAAACTTCCCCAACGACACGTAAGCCCAGCTAATTATTATTTACCAGCTCGCCTTCAAAGCAAAACTCACGAATCAATCCCAATAATAGCGACCGCCCCGTTATCCCCATCGAGCTCGCGTCCGCCTCGCGCCGCCAGCCTACAAAGTATGCAATACCCGGGCAACATTTCCATCAATCGCATCGGCGCTAACCGACGCGCCGCGCACACCAGATCAGGCTGTGCCCCGGCGCCCGGCGCGCGCAGATTATGATCCGCGGCGAGCTGAGGCGCCAACGGCTAATAAGTAAGCCGGCCGCGCGGGCCGTTCCGCTCTCGCGGCTCTTTACATATGCGGCCGGGGCGACGAGCGCGCCCGCAAGCATATGAGCAGCGAGCTGCGCCGAAGACGCCCTTACGGGAGAGCGACTTTGTCCTTTCGCGACGCGGCTGATGTCACCTGCGTGCGATTTATGAGCGAGGCCACGAGGCAGGCTATTTTTGCAGCTGCGGCTAAAGTCGAAAAGGCTATTTTTCGAGCTCCAATGATTGATCACTGCGAGAACGTTATGAAATGTGTAATTCAACAATCTAAAAATCATATTCAAGGTAAACGCAAAACGGAAAGATTTTGTTTTATTTTTATTTTATTCCGAAGTATATCCGAGGTGGAAGCAGTCAAAGCCCAGACGAAAGTACTAACGAGTCCTTTCTGTACCCTAATAATATAACGACGGAGCGTCATTTTTATTCACTCCCAGCCCCAACAGCTTCTCTTTAACGAAGCCGCCTCGACGGCAGCGGAAAATTTGGCAGACCAGAAGATGAAATATCGAAAGTCAATCAGGGTGGGCCCGGGGGGGAGGGGAGGGGGACGGCCGGGGTTCCCGAGCTGTATAAAGAGATAGCGCCGCTTGGTCGCGACGTCGTCGTCGCCTCGTCGCCGCGACTGCGTTTCCTGTGGAGCTCGTCGCCGCCAGGTCGCCTCTCTCTCTCTCTCTCTCTCTCCTACTCGCGAATGCTAAAAACTGCCGGGGCATACACGGCGCGGGGGGAGGGGCGCCTTATCGCGTGCCAATTTCGCGTATTGCATGCGCACAAAGGATATCTTGGGCCGAGGCTTTTTGCACGATTTGTCGGGAGGAGCTGCGACGACGGGGGCTGGAGGACGAGAGGGAGAGACCAGCTGCCGCGGCTGCTGAAAAATCACCGACGCCGCCGCCGCCGCCGCCGCCGCGGCTCGGGTTGTTGTTCCGACGAGGAGGAAAACAGTGCCCTCCGCAGTCGCCTTTTCATTTTTGTCTGATTTAAGCTGACTTTGATGCAAACGAATTTAATGCGTCGGATTGACGTTAGTTGTGACTAACAGGCTTGTATATTTCATTTCGCATTAGGTATACTATTGCTTATGTAAATTAGGCGCGTTGCGGTATTTGCGAGATATATCTTGATGAAAAATTAATTTCTTCTTTTTACGAGCCTTCTCGAGACTTATTTATGGACGTAAAAATGGTAATACATCTGTTGCGGGGAGTAAATACATTTAAATACTCTATAAGGAAAAGTTTAATTCGCCGATATTAGTTCCTCGAGTAGACCGGCATACGTAAACGTTATGAGAATAGTTTTGAAAGCATTAAAAGTCCAGTTTACGAGCACAGCAATATGAAGCAATAATTATTCTAATAAACTCTTGACGAGGTTTGCCGGTTACTTATACTCAGAAGTGGCGTGAGAATGTTATTTCTCTTATGTGCAATTTTTCTAAACGCCTCGAATCGTTCAAACACGCCGTTAAAAAATATACTTTTTAACGAAAATTGAACGGTAATCTTCCAGGAATCGGCAAATAAATTTAGAAATAAAATCGATGTCGTCGAAGGAGCTGCAGCAACGCCTCTCTCTCCCAAAGTCGAATTTCCGCGAAAGGTCATAAAAGCCCCAAAGCTAGACACGCAAAAATGACGATCCCCGAAACTGTATAATGGCGCACCTCTGCGGTCGCCCAATTAGGGATGATTTACGCGCGCTTTAGCACCGCATTAGGCTCGTCTCCGGCGAAGGGAGAGGAAATCGCCTTCGCGATTGAGAGATACTTTTTTTGATAGGAACGCGTAATTCTCGTATGGCCGAGCGTCATTTTAACGAGCGCCGCTTGATTTCGCTCTCGCTTCCTTGCAAATTGGGAACGGCGTGCTTTTCTGCGAATCGCGACTATCCTTGGTGCTTCGACTAGATTAAGTAATTGGAGAGTGGAGGAATGGACTTTGCGGGCTTGATCGATTATATAATTCGATGAGGAGCTGGGAAAATTTGACTGCGGCTTTACTTCTTTTTTGCGAAATCAATTATTATGATCGGTGATTCACGTATAGGTATTTTAAAAATTTACCTTTCTCCTTCTACGATTCTAAGTGATTAATGTGCAAATTTGCCATTTCTACAGCTTTGAAGTTTTATTGAATTAAATTGATGAGCAGAATTTTCTTACACTAACTGCAATGTAAAACGCATTGTATGGAAAATACTTTCGAAGCTCAAATAGCCTGATGATATCATAGTAAGTTTTCAACTCTCAACTTCTTCATCCATAAATTGAAAATCAATTGCGCAAATAAACGCGCCGCTCGTATAAAAATATTTCTCATCAAATGCGCTAATCCAGCACTTCGAACGCCGCCTTTTCACTCGAAATCAATTTCCGTCATCAGCCGTTTTCAATCGCGCTGAATTAACCGAACAAGTTCGCAAACCAGTCCCGCAGATATGCACGGAAACGGAGCACCCTCGCTTCCAACGCCTAAATCACTGCCGACTTACGTCGTCCGCGAGGCGCCTCCGTCGCGGCGCTTTTCAAAATATCGCGGCGCTGGAATCTTTAAACACCGCGGGGAAGGACGTAGGCGCGAGAGAGAGAGAGAGAGAGAGAGAGAGAGAGTTGCGCTCGCGAATTCCGAGCGCAGGCGCTAATACTCGGGTGAGAGGGCCGGTGGCTGCGTGGGCGCGCGGGCCTCCTGCACAGCCTCCGAGCGCGGAACTGAGAGGGAACTGGATCGATTATAAATGGATTAGGTTCGGCGCGGGGTTTTTTTTTCTCCGTTGCGGAATTGTTTGATTTGCTCGAATATCGAGTGCAGGTTGGTGCAATGTAGCTTTTCCGTTGCAGTGCGTTTATCAAAGACTCTTTTGAAAAATGCAGCGCCACGTAGTGCAATAAACTACAATGATTTATTTACGTATATATTTTACCTGCTTCGCCAAGTGAATTTTAACGATCCAATCAAACTTTCAGCGGAAATTTAAATTTATCCTCTACACAAGTTTTTCCATCATCAAAACATTACAAAAGTCGGCAAAACCAACGAGTTTTTATCGCAAAATTTTTAACGCGCATTTTCAATAAACCGCACCAAGCAGCTGCCTCGAAGTTCCTTCGAGGGCAACACATCCCGCGGACTCGAAGATAGCGCGATCGGCAGCTGCGCCGTGTGGCTCACGCGCGGCTCGCTCATTGCCCGCGGAATTTTTTACTTCGCGCGGAATCCCCGCTTTACATCGCGATGTTTGTTTCGATTTACAGAGGGGCCCGCCCGAGTTTATTGGGTAATTTTGCCGCGCGGCGTAAATCGCGCCGATCGGCCGCGGTTGAATTTATGCAAGCGCCAAGCGACTAGGCATTAACCTCTTGCTCCGCGATAATTAACGCGAGGTGTGTAATGCCACGTTATTACGCTCTCTCTCTCTCTCTCGAGTATGATTTCGCGTTCGGCGAAATTCACTCGACGAGAATTTTTATGGGCGCCGACCGATTCGCTTGTAATTAAGACGTTCGGCGTAATGTAAGGCTTGCGCGAGTTATTGCCTTTTAATAAAGCTGGAGATTATTGACTGGAGTGCTGTCTCTCTCTCTCTCTCTCTCTCTCTCTCTCTCTCTCTCTCTCTGCGTTTTATAATCGAACTAATGGCTGTTGTAGTAATGTTATTATTAGAATTTTAATGTAGTCTGCTAGATTGTAGATTAATGTAATTAAAATTTTTTAGTTTACCTACTGCAGTTTTCTAATAAGGAATTGTAAAATAAGTATATGTAAATTAATTCTTTTTATGTAATTTATTTACTTTATTTTAAAATCATGAAAATTTTAAAATGTAATAAAAAAAATTTGTCTAAATTAAAAGGAACATAATTGGATGTATAGAATCCCTAAAAAGTTCAAATGTTATTTCCTCATGATGTAGCTCCTAAAATTTTTTTAGATTTAACAATACGATATTATTGATTCTTACTATACATCCAAAAATTGCCTATTCCAAAACAGTACTTGTTTGGATATTCTTATCGGTCATTCCATAATAGAACGTCTGGCAGGTTTGTCATATGCATATCGTAATATTTATGTAAAGAAGAGCGACATGAAAGCCCGCCAGGTAATGTAATACAAATTTTTAGGACTAGGAAACGTATATTTTAAGTTCGAACATTACTTTATGTCTATTTTCATGAATTTGCATGACGATACAACATTACGTAACAAACGAGCCAGACATTCTATTGTGGAAAGGCCCTATTCATCTTTACATTGTGCCATGAGCAGCACACTGAGAGAAATGTTCTATTAAGATTTATTATAAATGTAAAAAAAAATTACTATTTTTTGTTAATAGTAACAGTGGGACATACTCAAATTGTATCAACTTTTTCTATCCCAACTTACATCTTGGTAAAATTGCAGTATGTTATTCCTTGCGCAAAAAAAGAAGACACGTGTCTCAGTGTTTATTCAAGTGGGTCTTACTTATAAAGTTAGGAATCTAAATATCTCCGTAACTAAACATTTTAGTCTGTCGAACAAAAATTTAAGAGAAAATATGCAGCAAGAGCTTTAATTTGAGAGTAGTTAGATTAAAAAATATTTATTCGTTTCAAAATTATGTCTTTAAAATCTCCAAAAAAATCAATAAAAATATACGTTATTTTTTAGAATTACTTTAACTGTGCATAACTTTGGAATGAATAAACATTTTTTAATCCAACTACTTTTAAATTAAAGCTCTTGCTACACGGAGAGAAATTGTTTAGAAAAATTACTATACTCGTCAGTAATGCGAGGACAGTCTTTCAATTA
>UCOL01004814.1:0-13410 GCA_900474335.1 Ormyrus nitidulus
ACAAATGACTGTTTTGTCTCAGAAAAGACTGTTCAAATCGTCGAATGGTCATGAAGAATAAACAGAATATGATCGAAATAGTTATATTCGAATTGACATTGTCTGAAACGTGACAATTTTTCGTGACCATAAAGTCGACGATTCATACCGGCGAAAAATAGAAATAATTAGTCTACATTATTGCGCAGAAAATATTAATAATTACTACTTAGTTTGTAAAATTTACTGAAATAATCGTAAGATGTACGAAATATATTGCAAAAAATACTAAAATTGCGGTAAAAATTAATAAAATATGAGTCTGTCCTCCGAGTACCATTAAAGTAGTAATTTTTACAAATAAAATTGTAATTTTAAAAAAATATTTTTCTCAGTGTAGTGGAATATAAACTTTTCCCGAGAGGCGATCGATGCATCCTCTTTTTCGCGCCGCGGGAGAAAAGCTCGCAAGCACCGCGTGATGAATTTTTTCAGTCCCGGTTTTAAATAGCCATTTACAGGCTCCTGTACATGACGAGGAACCGGTTTTCTAACCCGGCTTCGTTTTGGCTGCAGTTACGATTCCGGGAACCGATCTTCATTTACGTGTCATAAAACTCGGCGTAAATTAATCCGACAATGGGCTCATTAAAAATCAAACGCACTTTTCCCTGATCGAATCGACTTTTATCGGTGGCGTTTCCGGGAGATGTACGCAGCATCGGGCCCCCATTAACGGGGCCCTCCGTCCCACTCTCGGCGCGCAGAACCGAGGAGAATGAGGCGCAATCGCGGGGGATTTTGGATTTCGTTTTTGCGCTTAGGGCGCGTATATACCGCGAGCGAATCGTTGCGCCTGCAACTAACTGCAATCTCCATTAATGCGGCGATGGGAGGAGGTCTACTAGGGATTATTTAGGGAGCTGCAGCTCGGCTTGATTGATAGATTCCGCTGAATTTGGAAGCACTTTTCGAGTTCGGTTGGAACATCTCTGCTGGCGGATTTGAGGGTCGTTGCACTCGAGAGTTACTTTATGAAATGCTTTGTTTACGGAGTATTGTTGTACAGAATGTGACTAAATTTGTTCTATTACAATAAAGTAACGTCTCTTTATCGAGCTTTCAAAGTGAATTATGGGTGCATACTTTCGACTGACACTTTCACTGTAGATAAATTTATCGAGTCTACGTTTCGTGCGACATCGCGTCGAGATTAAAGTTTAGATTACTGGCTTTTTACTGTCCATCCGGCGTACATTTTGGAGTTTTAAAATAAAAGTAGAATCGCGCCTCAGTACCGCCCTTTGTAATCAGTTTTTTTACTCCGGAAAAACTAAAAAGTTCGGGATCGCGTGATTTTTCACTCGGATAAGCTAAAAAGAGATCATTTAAATTCACAGATAAAAAATTTTCTATTAAAAATTACCATGAAAATGATGGTAAACTCGGGACAAGAATGTCGCATTTGAATTTTTAATCGTATTTTATAATTTTTAATTGTACGTGATTTTTGCATCGAAATTTTATTACGTCGCTATAATTTTGACCGCGCTGTCCACGTTAAAATTCAACCTAATTCAAATAATGTTTATTGCAAGGGAGTTCTGCCTGTAGATTATCGTGCCTTTCACGGTAATTTTTTATGGAAAATTTTGTCCGTATATCAACAATTTACATCATTATTCGAACCCTCGGAATCCACTCTAAAATATTCCGGCCCACTTCCCCGTAATTTCCTCCTTTTCCGCAGTCAGCGCGTCGATGCAGTCCTGCATCCTCGCCGCGTTTCAGATAAGCACTTGAACAATCGCGCGCGTTTATCATTAGCCCACATAAGGCCCCATGCATACGCATTTGTTTACCTCGAGTCCGCGCGCGTGCAGAGGCACATCTGCCTCGCAAAAGACAATCGATTGCGATTCCTCCGAAGATCCGAGGAGCGAACCGGAAAAAGAGAGCGCTTCGAAAGAAGTGCGCATGCCGACTTCGCGGTGCATCCTTGAAAGTCCGCTCTTATCAGATGAAGACTGCTGCGAACGAGAGAGAGAGTCGGGTTATCCGCTTGTTTTTCACCAGCCACGTGTCTCCTTGCGCGCGGCAAGTCCGCAGGCAAATCGGGTTACGCGTGTCGGTCTCTCCTTCGTCCGCTTCGAGGAGCTCGTCGACCCTGCCTGTTTGGCTACGTCTGTCCGCGTGTTTGTCGAGAGCGGATTCGATGAATTCGCCATCAGGCGGGATTGTTGATGGTTGCAGGAAGTTTACCGAGGATTTGTGCGTCTTTGAGAAACGAGTCGCACTTTGCGGGAAGGCTGCAATTTGGCCGCTGCATGCATTTGCCGGGGCTGAAACGTAACTGAAAACTCGGCTCTTTTTCAAACGAGCCTTTCAGCGGCAATTATCCCCGTCGGCTCGGCTATCGTTTACGGATGTATTATTTTTGAGTCGAAAGCGTACAAGTAAATAATCGGATTACTTTGCTTATACGCGGGGAAAACGGTTCGCTTCGCGGGATTGGAAGTGCATTTACTCTTTTTTTTTCGGCTCTTCAATTGCAGACAAAGCATAAATTATTCGTCCGAAAATAGCAGGATCCTCGCGACGGACGGCAGAGCTTTTTTCTCTCTCTCATTTGCGTAGAGAATCATCAATCAACGTTTAGCAACTACATTTTCGAATCCAAGCTTTTAACGGTTTGTTTATGGTTCGATTAGCAATTTAAAAATTAGTATACACTCGACGACGATTGGACGGTGCGCTCCTCCTTTCACCGCTCGGAGCGCATAACGATGCACACCAGAATCGCCTCTCGCGGTTACGCAAGCTGGAAATAATTTAAATAATAAAGAATTTCGAACGCAGCGGCGAGCAAAGCAGGAGAGAGAGAGAGACGCGCATCTCCATTGCTAAGCGAGAGCCGCGCGTTACAGTTCGCCGGAGAATCGAGGATAATGCGCGGCGAGAGTCGATGCGCGCGGCGATATACGATTTTTATCGGTCGCGGATTATCTGATCGGCTTTAACGAATCCGAGAGACAAACATTTCTCTCCCGGACAGAAAGTCTGCTGGGAAATCAATCGAGGTTCGGATTGTGCGTCTCTTGTCGCCGCTGCGGACTGTCTTTTTTCGAGATCTTTCTGGAATTTGGTCGATTGGTATATTTCGAGGGTGTGACGAAATGCGAATTTTTGAGTGTTCGTAATGAGACGAATAATTTTATCTGTACGATTAATGAGACTTTTTATAGAGAAAAACGAAGCGTTCGAACGGCATCAATCCATAAAATCCCGAGATTTCTTCCACTTACTTTGCGGGCGAAGATAAACAGGGCAATTTGCTTGAAATATAGACCATTGTCCCGCACGCTAATTACGTAAACGATCGCTCCTGCAAACGGCTTCTTCGCGCGGCAGCAGCAGCAGCAGCCTTTCTTCATAAACGTCAGCGCGTGTGTTTTACTTTTAATAAAAAGGCAAAGTGTCATTTGAATTTTAAATAATGACCATCGGCTCGTCGCGCGGCTCGCATCGCGCCGGGTAAAATAACAGACGGCGGCGGCCAGTAAGATAACAGTGCGTCAAAGCGCATTTAAATAATTTTGTAGCGGCGGATATAGAATGACTCTCGTCGCCGGCCGACGGGAGAAGAAAGAAGAGAAAAACAACGAGCGGCGGCGGCGGCGGCGGCCCGCAGGAAAACATTTGTATATATTTAAGCGAACGCGAAATGCCCGGAGAGTATTGCGCAGCAGAGCCAACCGAGCGGAGATAAGGGAGAGAGTCGTTCGTAGTATAAATCGGATGAATGAACTCGATCTTTTTTTTTTCGGGGGGAGGGGGGACTTGGAGAATTGCTAAGTCGGTTTTTCGATGCGTATTTGGGTTAGGTGGACACGTGCCGATACTTGGCGGTGACTTTGGAGGGGAAATTGCGGGAGAGCGTATTTGATCAATTTTTATTTTGGTGTAAGAATATACTTGGGATAATGAAGCTTAAATGTTGGACTTGTGTCTCTTGACGACAGCAATCTTAATGCGATATTTTGCAAAAAAAAAAAAAGAAGAAATGGATAACAAATACTAATTGCTCTTCCTTTCGTCAAACAACGTAATGTCAATAAAAATTAATTTGTTACTTATTTGATTTGCGGTCAATTAGCCACCATTGACTGCACAAATTGTGTTTTTACTATTTTTTTTTCTACTTTACTATTCAATGGCGAATTTGAACCTCAAGCTGCTCTCTCTTGACACAATAGTACAAACAAAGCCGCAAGCTTGCAATAAATCTTAAAACGGTTTATCCCAAAATTAGAAGCAGGCTTTTCCCCGCGGCTCTTCCCGCCTCCCCGATTTTTTGTTCTCATCGCGCCTCTCTTTTTTTTGATTCCAGGCCCGAAAAGCGAAAAGCGTCAGACCCATCGCGGGTCAAAATGAGCGGACACACTGGCAACAACACGAAGAAGAGAAAGAAGTCCGATGCCAAGCCTCAGTCCCAAGTGTGAGTATCGAAGCTGTCATGCAATATGTATAGATGTATCTATATGGCCGGCATTCCTGTCGTTGATTTCATTGGAATTCTCTCGCGGCGTGCGCCATTTTTTCTCTCTCTCTCTCTCTCTCCTCCCCTCTCTCTCTCTCTCTCTCTCTCTCTCTCTCACTGCATGGAAGAACCGAAAACTGCCGCGCGTGTAATTGCGCGCGGGGCTTTGATGAGAAGTAATTCCGATCGCCTCTCGATCTATCCTCTCTCTCTCTTGTTGGATCACATGAATTTTCAAAAGCTGATACGCGCCGATGATACGAGGAGGTGGTTACGTGCGCCGGAGCTTCGCTTTACACACTTCCCCGCCAGGAGTGATTTAACGACTGCGCGTTTTCATGAATTATTTTTTTTTTTTTCACATCCCATTTCCGCTCTCTCCCCCTTTTCACGGACACGCGGCTCTCTCTCTTCTACAATTATTTAACTTTAATTGGCTTAGTTATCGAGCATTACTAGTCGGTTCGCGGGGCCGCGACTCGGACTCGACGGGCGGAGAGGCCTAATTTCGGGGTTCCTCGAAGATTCTTTTGTTTTTCCACCTGGGAACGGTTTGGTATAAACGACTGGCTTTTTTGTCTCTCGGTGTCATTTGCATCCCAGTTTTATTCACCCGAAATGCATATGTACGAGGCGGCGGACACTTTTTTTTCTTTTCTTACGGTGCTTCGTCTGTTTTGAATATTACGATATTCGTATAATTAGCAAGTCTGATAAATAGGCGGGATCGCGCTTCCGAGAACGACGGATTTAACGAAAGTTTTTAAGCAGCCGCGGATAATGGTAACCAGTTTGAAATTGCTAGACTGGAAGGAAATTCAGTCGACGTCTCGCGATGCGCCTTATAATATACCTTTAATTCGACGTTCCGGAGGTACTTTGAAAGTAAGCGACGGACGCTCCCCGCGGAGACTCGTTTAGCGCGTAAAATATTTTAATATAATTCTCCGAGTGGCGTATGTAAAACCCTGAAAAATTACAACTTTTATCTTCGATTCGCATCCGATTGCCGCCGATCTTTAACTGTTAAAAGCACTCGATTTCCTCGTCGTTATAAAATTAAAGTTACAGTTCGACTAAAAGCAGCGGGCAGTTAAACCATCGGGTTTCAAGGCCGTAAAATTCATGAACTTTCTCATCATTGATTCGATTAAATATATATATTCATAATTTTTCTTTTGCCGCACACATCGGAAACTTGCATATATTGTTTTCGCGTCGCGCTTCGAATCCGACGCGCGTAAATGTTGCGTCTGTTTACCAGTTTCTCTATATAATTCAGTGTCCATAAGTAATTTGATTGTGTAATTCGATGGAAGTGATGTGTGTTTATATATCTGTGATTTACATATGCATTTCAAATGAAAAACTGTCGCCGCATTCTCACGAAGAAATCTTCGAGAAACACTCTCCCTCTCTCTTTCTCTCTCTCGCAGTGTGTTTTCCTTCGTTACTTTATTATTGCCATCATTCATCATACTTTTGCCGTCAAACTAATCAAAAAAACGCTCTCACTGCACACGAGAACTTTCCCAAACAAAAGGACAAAAAAAGTGCACAACCGGAGTCTGGCTAAAAAGCATCTCCGCCTTTCGAGTAATCCTTAAATATCTTTGCGATTTTTGTTTGGGAAAGGCTTATCGCTGCGCGCTGAATCAACATCCATAAAAAAAAGAAAGAAAAAAAAAAGACTGTTTGTCGAGTTAAGTATCAATCGAAGGAGAATGCCAAAACATCCAAGTACGGGCACACAGAGCAGAAATTACTTTCCGTCGATGCACGTACACACCGACTGGCGCATTTGTTGCCAGAAAAAAAAACGAACGAGCGTTGTCCGATTATGTAACTGCCGATCGGAATTTAAAAAAAAAAAAGTACGATAGGCAGTGTTTACGCAGTCTATGGCTGCGCCGCGCGAAAAAATCGGGTTCTACTTCCGCTTTTACCGTTTGAAAAATATAATTTGTTCCTTTTCTCTTTTTTTGGACGCTCGAGTCTTCTCTTATATGAATGGTTAGGGAAACGTAGGTTGAAACAATTTGTTTATTTTAGTTTTATAAGTATTTAAGTTGCAACATTTTGTCTTAGCGATGCTAATGAACCAGGAAACTCCGGCGCTATTATTGAATATTCATCCAATAACGAGAAATGTTATTCAAGTGGAATCACAACGGATGGAGCCCTGTAAGTAATTATTCTTGAACAATTTAAGTTGCAAAATAAACTATTAGACTTTCCTTTTCTTACCTGAATATTTTTTTCTTTTTTTTTTTTTTAATCTTCTCTGCAAAAATATATCGTAGTGTCACGCATTTCTTTAATTATCCTGTCTTCTAGTTGCATCCCTTGTAGAATCTTTTAATTTTTTTGCGTAAGCGGCAGTAAGTATAATGACTTTTCAATCGAAGTGATGCAACCGGTAGAACTTTACGAATCAATTAGAAATTTTCTGAAAAAATTTTAACGAGCCTTATAAAACCGCGATATTGCACAGAGTTATGCAATTTTCCGAAGTAAGTTTCTGTTTACGATATAACGTATGTATTGAAAAATTTTAATAAAAACTATCCATAGAATCAATATCTTGCGAGCAGTAATTGAATATGTTTTCATTGCTTTACGTATATGTACAGCTACATTACATTTTATCTGCACATTCTTCTAATTATTACATAATTTAAGCTTATCTATTCGAGAGCTGTAAAATAACGCTGTATCAAATTACACTTGTTTTTGTATACAGATTTTAAAACTTTTGTATTATCATCGATGCGCTTGGAAGAGTTTTTGGGAGGTAACAGCAAACGTACAAATTTCTGCTTATGGTTTAATCAATTACACGCAAACGCGGTTTATGGGACTGGACAGTTTTTAACGGATTCACGCGTTTTTGCACTCGAGCTAAACCTCCTTATCGCCTACACTTTAAGCTTCAATTACATTCCACTCAGCCCCTCGAAAAAAAAAAAGAAATCATCAAACTGCACACCAAAAGCCCCCCAAAAAACCAGCCCCCACTTCGAGTCTCTCTCGCTCAAAATCCCCGAAAAGCCCCCCAAAAATAGCCTGCCGGCCGATCAATTCCTCCGGGGGGCGACAGGCGATGTATCCCATAAAGACACATTCGGTGCCGTCGTCGAACCAACAGAGAGCAGCGGCGGCGGCAGCAGCAGCAGCAGCGCCAGTCGTCGTCGTCGTCGTCGTCGTCTCCGGGCGGCGTTTTATTTTGGGCGCGACGCCGCTCTCCTGCGCCTTTTGCCTGCGCGCTGCGCGCTGAATGAAAAGTGCATTCCCTCTCTCGCGCGCGCGCAACAGAGAGAGAGAGAGAGAGGGGAGCAGAGCGCGGACCGATAAGATAAGCCCTCTCGCCTTTCTCCCTCTCTCTCTTCTCGCGAGGGAGAGATGTCGATACAGAAATTCCTGGCGCAGTGACGACTTTTGCATTGTGCCCCGGCCGCCTTTTGTATATCGCGTAGGACTCTTGGCCGGCTCTCTGCCCCCCCCCCCTCTCCCAGTATACGTATGCGCGTATATACACTGGCATTCTCCTTCGTAGCGAATATGTTTATGCATTGTTTTAGCGCAAAACAAGACACAGTAGCCGGGGGTGGCTAATCGAAGCGTTTTTCTCTTCTCTCTTTTGCAGTAACAAGTGCCTTAACGAGAAACGACGACGGACTCAGGAAAACCTCTTCATCGATGAGCTTGCCGAGCTGATCTCCGCCACGGACATGAGCTCTGGCAAGACTGACAAATGTCAGATTCTCCAGAGAACCGTCGATCAGGTGAGTTGTGTGTGCGCCCGTCGCCGAGGGAGCCGATCGGCGCGCACGAAACGGAGAGGAAGGAAGAGAGAGAGAGGGAGGCCGGAAGAATCCGAAAAGCCGAGAGGGAGAGAGAGAGAGAGGCTCGGCAACGCCGCGCGGCAAGTCAGCGACTTTTCGAGGCCACGTGTTAACTCGCCGCGATTACAACGCGATCTGTCGGCCGCGGGAAATACGAGCTCAAGGTCGTTCCCCGGCTCCGGAGTGAGCGGCTGACCGTGAACTCCAGTTGGTAACGCAGAAACTGCCGTTAACGACCCTCTCTCTCTCTCTCTCTCTCTCTCGCTCTCTCTCTCTCTCGGAGCTTCCTCGGCCGCCTGGCGACAGCGGGGAAGACGCCGCCGCGGGTTTATATTCTCCGTTCGAGATGGGCGCCGCGTGAGTTGTACGCGACGCCCTCGGAGATGGACGCGGGGATGTAAGGCGGAGATTATTCCCGGGAAGGAGATTGATGAAAAGTGCCTGATGTTTTTTTTTCGGCGCTGTCGCCGATCGCCGAGAAACGTACGAGTTTCGACGATCGCCTTTCGCGGTCGAAATGATAATTATTATTGCTCGACTTCGGAAGACGATCGAAATGACGAGAAACTTTTACGTTTTTCCTTGGGCGAATTTGTAAAACAAAACTATACTTTGGAATAAAAGAGTGCACTGAAAATAAAGATTTTTACATGATGTAATATCTGCTATTCGTTGAGAATCAGGCAGTTTTTGCTCGGGAACCCCCAAGCTGTTTATGTTTTTAATTTAAAGATAAGAAAATGATTATGTTCTTCGCCCGAGTATTTATTTGGTGCACATCTTTTACGAGATTTTGTTTTATACAATTTATACGTTTCTAATCGTTAAGTTTATAATTTCCTTATATTTTATGCACGCATTTACTCAAAGTTTAGTTTCTAGTTACATAAGCTTTTTAAGGCACCCAAGCAAAATCTGCTTGGTCGCGCTTTAATTCGATTATTAAAGCAGACGTAATCTTTCTTTTTAGTGTGGAGTATTAGCACCATATTGCGCTCTCAATAGAAATCAGGTAATTTTTAACATTCTCCTTTACTCCTAACACAGACTAAGATCCGCGGCGTTCGACCGAATTAGACTGACACTTATAGATATCGATTCAAGGCTCGAACCAAAAAATCGCAACGCTCTCTCGGTTTTATTACTGTTACTGCACTATTGTTTCGCATCGATAGAGATTATGACTCAATGGATCTTATCAGATGGTATACGATAATGCAGAAAAGTCGCCGCCTACTTTTTTTTTTTCTTTTTTTCACGAGATATATTGCAACGCGAAAACCTGCCCAACGTTCGCGCTCAATCTTTTGTTTCCGTTATCGCTACAACAATAATTAGTTTTGATTGCCTTTTTTTTCTTCTCAAACGAGAGATTAATCGATATATTGCACGATTAATCTCGGCGCGGATCTGTTCCGCCGCTTTAAAGTACAGTTCGTTCGGTTCGACCAAGGCGCCGCGCGAAAATGAAAGTACAATCATACCAGCATAAACAAAAGCCACCATAACACGAAATGTATACGCTCTCCTCAGATTCGGCACGTGAGTAACCAGCAAGAGGGTTCCGAAAGTCATGAAGTACAGCAAGGAGAGGTATCCTCGTCGAATCCTAACATACTCTCCAACGATCAAGTTGGTCCTATTTTGCTCGAGGTTTGTATATATATATCAATCACAGCTTATGTATTTTTCCCTCCGCGCCCGGATGGTGCACACGACCGGCAGCGTCGCGGAAGCGAAAGAGCTCCGATGGAAAACTCGGCTGTTGTATATCGACGATTCAATCCCGCGGAATGCATTAACGCGTGAGGCGCCGGGCGAAAACGCGCATGTCCGTTGGGGGAGGGGTACGTCCCGTTCCTCATGACCGGAAGGAATAAAAAGAAATAGCGATCGATGAGCAAGGCCGCGAACGGGAAATATTTAAAGAGCCGCTGAAATAGTTCGAGGGGGAGTTTCTATTTTCACGAGACACGCTGCCGATTGTGTCCTCTCCGTTGTCTTGAGATGTTTACACGTAGCATTGTGACATATATATATATATATATCTATGTATATGTGTGAGCATGCGAAGTAGTTTTCCGTCCGTTGTACGCTCGATTTTCCCGCGCGACAGTTTCCCGGATGCAGCTGAAGCCGAAGCCGATAATAATGCCGCTTGTCTTTGCAGGACACCGTCGTGCCGCGCGTTTCCACGGGGAGAACATATCGCGCGTGCATCAATAAGTCCATTAGATTGCGCGCGCACACAACGCTCTCGCTAATAAAACGCGCGCGCGCACACACAGACACGCACGAGCCGCTATCTCAGCCGAGAACTTTGTTTCGCGCTCCGGATTGGGATGAAGCGGAGAGTAATTGTTTTCATTTGTCGGAAGTAGATATGTTAGATTTGGAGATGGGATTGGAGGGGAGGAGTGTATGGAATTATCGAATGTCGATCTGGAATTTGTGTGGTCGTCGAAATTTTTGAGTCTCGAGGGTGCCGGGAAGATTTTCGCCTCCGAAATGTTTAATTATAAAACACTTGGCTGCGGCATCGCTATATACTGTTATCGCTAAATTTTTACTTCATATCGCATGCTGTGTTATATAAATGTTGTTTGTCCTTAATGTTTCGGCGGTATTAATAAATCTGTCTTTTAATCAAAACCATTCGAATCCCATTCCTATACCTAAAGCATCGTCCAATCGAAAAGCCATCCAAACGACTGTAAATAAGTTTCGAACTCGCCACTAATTCCGCTCTGAATGCTCCGAAAAAGCTCGCGGTTCCACGCCGATAAAGTATATTACAACTCGCCGGCAAGTCGGAAGCGCCGCAAAGCCACATGCATGCGCCTCTCTCTCTCTCTCTCTCTCCTTCTTCCTCGCTTCCTCGACTCGCACACGGGCCTACCTTATCGGGGCGATCTTTCTTGGCTCCGTCCCATTCTTCTCTCTATCTTCCGCGGGCATTCAGTCGCGCGCGTATCTCATTTGTTAGATAATCAGCGCTCCCGAGCATTACTCACCTTTAAGACTCCATTTTTCCCTTTATTCGCCTTCCTCTCCATCTCTCTCTCCCTCTCTCACTCTCTCTCTTTCTCTCGAAGTACGTCAGGGGGGCAGAACAAAGAGGACGATTGTCGAAATTTCCACGCGGACCGAGGAGGAGGAGGAGGCCTGTCGCTTTAACGCCGGGCATCGCTTTTCCGAGCCCGTTAAAAGCGGACTCGTCCGTGAGCTTGTGTCGTTCTACGAGTAAGTCTGCACGTATGACGTTGTCTCTCTGTCTGTAGCTGAGTACGCGTGTGCGTGTGTACGTGTGCGTCTCTTAATTAGCTGTCACGAAATCTTTGGCTCGTTCTCCCTCCGACGTGTCTTTGACGCGCGTTTTCTTCTGGTTTGCGTATACATGTATATTTGTGTCGCCTGTCCGATCTGGTTCATCGTTCTGTGTCCTTAATTGTGCTCCTTTGTTTACGTTACTTTGGACGGCTACTTCTTTCCGGATCCCGTCGGAGGCAGGACGACGGTGGGTTACGCCGTTTTCTGCTCCTCTTAGTACATTCGCCTGCCGTTAGGAAGATACTCGACCTTTTTTTTTTATTTTTTTTTACACGATTTTTTTTTCTAGAGTATCGGAGGAGGAGAGAAACAATAAAGAAACAAGCCCTTTTTTCGTCTTTTGCAGGCGTTAGACGGATTTCTGTTCGTTGTTAACTCTGAGGGTCTCGTGGAATACGTAACCGAAAACATAACCGACTATATAAATTATACGAAGGAGGATGTGCTTGGGAAGGATATTTATAATATTATTCACCACGGAGATCACCACAAGTTCTTGCCTAACGTTTTGCCGATGTCAGTAGGCTCGTCAGTAGGTAAGCATCACTATCACCAATTTTTTTTTTTTTTTTATTTACGTTCAATGTTCGTGTCTGTTTACTGGAATAGACCTTTTTTTAAGAACTCGATGAATATTGTTCGCGTTTTGTTTTTTTTTTTTTGGACGGTACGATAAATTATTATATACACTGGTACTTGTGAAAAATTCAAACTGAAACAGAGTGTTGTAAGATTTAAGAATTGGCTATTTATGCATGTGACAGTTTTTTTAAATTAGTTTTAGACGTCATTTTCTAGTATATTTTAAGAAATGGAGTATTACACTGTGTAAAAATAAGACTGAATTCTGACTAGTCGGGGGAAGAAATTATTTTTACTTTTTATATCTATCAAAATTTCTCAAGAGTCTTCGGACGCAATTAGCGAATCCAGGTGGAGTATGAAAAAAAGCCGTTCTAAATTCACGATATCCAAATTAGATTCACTCCGACTAGAAACCTTGAATTTTTCGCAACGAAACATGCATGTGTGTACCTAAATAGCGGCTTAATAAAATCCGAGACCGAGATAGAAAAAAAAGAAAAAAAAAAAAAAAAGCCCGAGGCACGTATATATCGAAAAGCGACTTAAACTCCTACGAGCGAAATCCAGCATGCCTAAAAAATGTCGATGAAACGAGAGAGAACTGAAAATGTATGTCGGATCGGCCAGATGTTGTTGTTGATGTTGTGTACTAAAAAAACCGGCATGTTCTCGACCCCCAGGCTGGTCGAGCGAGCCTCAGCTTCAGACTCGGAACCGCGCCTTCGAACTCCGCTTTCTGGTGAAGCATCCCGATGACACAGAGGAGACTATGGAGGAGAAGCAGCAGCGCGTGTCAAAGTATGAGTCGATGCAAATCTGCTCGGCCCTCCTGCCGAGCAACGGATCAGCCGGCGAGAGCAGCGGTGGCGGCCCCGGGGGCAGTGGCGGCGGCGCCGGCAACGACGTCTCCTCCGAGTCCTCGGACGGTCCCTGCGTCCTCTGCGTCGCGCGTCGCATCTCCCACGACGAGAAGCGCGTCGGCCAGTTTACCTTCAAAATGGACTCGACCGGCAAGATCATTGGCGTCGACACCAGCTGGTTGATGTCCCCTTACTCAAAGTACCTAAACAGCAAGGTGAGAGAGCGAGAGACTCTCCCCCCACACCCGCCCCCAGGCCCCCAACCCCCTGC
>UCOL01004815.1:0-13395 GCA_900474335.1 Ormyrus nitidulus
CAATTTGTACACCAACAATGGACTTGTCTTAATTTTAATTTATTTAAATCTAAGCGATTTATTCAATTTTGAATGTAATTATGATATCTTTTACACAATTCTAAAAAGACCAAAAATAAGGAGAGAAAGTCCATTGACAGGAACTAATAGAAATTACGGGGACTAGAATTTAATTTAGAGGCACCTAAAACATAAAAAACATTCTACAAATACTTACACTTAGACATTGTCTTGTGTCACTGACGGTGATTTGATTAGATTATAATCACGGAGTATATGATAAAATACCCATTTTATAGTATAAACCCTTGTCCTTCCTTGTTATTTAATTTATTTAATAGTAAGTTTAACATTTTATGACACATACCATTTAAACGTACATGCCTCCAGTACAAAATACAAAATTGGACCTTTTAATGGACCAATCGGCCACCTTTGGAACATTTCAAAATCTGTTTCGCGATCAGACTCTAAAAAATACAATAAGAAACTATTTTGTTCGATTAGAACTCAATGATATAACTGTAAAGTATGAAACAGAAATCTTCTGTGTGACAAGAAGACACAAAAAAGTCAATTGGCTGGTTCAGAAAATGAAATTGTAATATACAAGTCGTTTAGACAAGTGAATTAGAAACACGAATAATGACAATTTATCTGAGAGCTTAATGCTTTTGTATATTTGCACATCAAAGTTATCTAGATTTAGCTGTTTTACACGAAAAATCAACATCAAACAGCTCGACTGATTTGCGTTTTTCAAATTTAAATTAGCAAAATAAAAATTTTAAATTAGACGAAAATGGAAAATTTGATATTTTATTTTAAAGACTCTCGCTAAAGAATTACGGTCTTATGGCATTAACATTTCTGTTTGTATTAGTTATGTCTTTGTACTAGGCTGTTTTGCATTGTTGTTTATACAAGAAGGTTTGGAAACGTCAGCCAATCATAAAATTTTCATTTATACTAAACAAAGCAACTGTTGTTGATTTAAAATAATTTAATTTTGCGAATATGACAAAAGGTTATTTATGGTGGAGTTAATAACTGTGAAATACTTTTATATGTGTATCCGTTAACTTGGATTAAGCGTAAGTCATACTTTCGCCTTAGAGTATTTGCGTCTTTCCTATAGTATACAATAGCCTAAGATACTGTTAAATACTAGAAAGAGGGAAATATAGTAGTGTCTTTGAACTTAGAATGATAAAGGATCATTGTGTTTTTTAATAATCTTCTTCAGACGGCTCCCACTAACAAACTAGAAATGCTTAAATTTTTTAATAAAATTGATCTAAACGTGACTTATCAAGTTTTGCCTGTTCTCCACTGAAATAACGCAATTTATCCGTCTATTTACGATAAGATAGTATATTAATAAATCCGTAAATATTCTATGCCATTTATATAAAGTGTTAAGGATAACGATCGAAGGCGTTAGACTCTGAACCCAGTAAAGTCTATTTCTCTAAAAGAAGACCTGCCCCTTCTCACGTGTTACGTCGCTTCGTTTGTACAAATTATAACACACGCTCTTATTGGGCGTTGATTAACGAATAAATGTTTGTTGGTGATGTTTTTCTTTATCAATTTTAATCCAAATTTAATATTTAAATTAACTTTGTCAATTTCATATTCCCTTTTATAGCAAACAAACTTAATTTTAACTTACAGTTTTTAATTTATCACAAACGACCTTTTTCATAATTTTTTCAAATGGTGTTTTATCAAAAACGAACCTATTTTTAAGTAAAAGCGAATGAAATTCCCTCCACTCCGAATATGACCGGGTTATCAAAGTATATGTCTTATCCTGGTGTAGTTCATTAAGTCTAGCGACATCCATCCATTTGATTTCCCGAATTTCATTCTTAGCCAGAGTACTAAACTTTGTGTCTTCAGGCACATTAAAAACAAAGTAGAGCGTTATTTTATCGAAAAAACTAATTGGAATATCAACAATTTTGTCTGTTATATCATAGCCTATCTCTTCATAAACCTCCCTAATCGCACAACTAACACCATCTTCATCTTTATTCTTTTTACCTTTAGGCATTCCGTAGTTTTTATGTTTTCTATCTTCTCTTACAATTAGAATTTTGTCTAAGTTGCGATTGAAGATAATGGCTCCGTACACTTTAATAGACTGTCTATAGCGTATAAAGTTCTGCAAGGCTTTGGCTACATTGATTTTTACTTTAATATGAGACAGTATAATAGAAACGAACTCACTCAAAGCCAAACTTTTGATACCATAATTGTCTATAAGAAACCAGTGAGCTTCTTCTAACATAAAAAATAGTCTTTCTGAGCTTTTAATATTCTCAAAGTCGACGTCTATTAAAAATCTGACGCTTAGACTATCAAGAATTTCTAACGATAAAATGTTTTTCTTTCTATTTTTCATGAGGGGATAAACAAAAAACAACTGCAAAACGAAAATCAATTTTTTAATTTTTTGAAACGGACAAATAAAAAAAACTAAGCAAATACAAAACAATGATAGTTTGGATACTCTTGATTTTGTATGTGGCGTGTACAGAACAGGCAACACAAGAGCATCAAATAGATTTGGAGGGCAAGTCCAATAAAATAATAGAAATGAAAAATATCATGAGGAGGAAAGCCAAAAATGGTAAAAGGGGGACTAGGGTAGTATTAGTCTTTAATGAGATAGCACAATTAGAAGCTTTGATAAAGGATATGAAGGAGTATGAGTTGACCATAAACCAAGCCAAACTAAAGAGTATTGAGGATGATAAATCGAAATTAAGCAAAAGAAAGCTTGAAGAACGTCAAATAGAAAACCTTCCACTGAGCTACAAGACGTTTTGTATACTCGTCAAGAATTTAGATTTACTTAAGGCCAGCAAACGATTAATCAATGTAGAGATATCCGATATAGTCGTTACAGAGGACAACAGGGACATCTACGATAAGTTAGAATTCAAAAAAGAAGGAGATGATCTTGTAGATACAACTGGATACTTTAAAGGAAGCTACGTGGCTGGTAGTTTAGAAAAGGAGACTAAAATATATGAAACAGGGTTTTATCATTTAAATGGTTTAGATAAAGAAAGACAAGAGAAAAATATTAAGGGCATCAAAAAGCTGATTCTATACATTGCGTACCTCAAAAAAATCTCTCTGGATGCGTTGTTAAATCAAGACTGTGAGTTAAACTCAATAGACAAAGTTTTGTATTACAATGACTTTCTTAACAGTAAAAAGGATTCGCTACAAGTTTGCATTTGCAAGGATGAACATTGCAAATCTTGTGAGGGGCCTTTTAAAATCAAAAGTGAATCTCTTGTATTTTACAATTAAAAACGTTTTTTGCTTTCTTCCGCCCATGTTCTTTGTTTCTAAAACACACAATAAACAAGATGTTTACAAGAAAATTATCGCCTATGGGGATTTCATATACTACGTTGGGAGAGAATCTATTATTAGGTATCAAGTCGAAGGAGACATATTGATTCATTTACAGACAAGATGGATTTATTCGGAAATAAAAGATTGTACTGCCTCTGCACATTATATACTTCTATTAACTGCCAAGACTATCATTTTTTTAGATGAAAGTCTTATTGACTGTCATGAATTTAAACTAGATGGTCTTTATTGTCGAATAGTTTCGCTAGATCACTTAGTCGTATTGTTTAACTTTTGTGATCACGCTAGACTGTCTTATTCAAATAATCTTCTAAGGGTTTATAATCTATTTAAAGATAAAGATAAGGTTGACTTGATATTGCCGCTGGATTATAGAGTAAGTGGTGAGATTTTGGATGTTAAAAAGATAGAAAAATTCCTTTTTGTGCTTTTCGGAGATAAAGTGCAAAGATACGATCTATTTACTAATGAAAAAAAGCCATTCGAAATACTCCTACCTTGTGATGATGCGCTTGCCCTAATACAAGAAGGCAATAAATTACTTATTGTAGCTCGTAGAAACATTTATGATTTGGGAAAAAACTCAATAGAGATACACTATACGTCGAATTTGGATATTATTAAAGCACAAAAGACCGATGTGAGCCTTTATATTCTGCTATACAATGGAGAAATACGTGATGTTAATGACAACATTATTACATTTATTCCAGGTTGTACATGTTTTACTGTGTATAAATGCATTGTTTTTGGTATAAGTGATCATGATAATGAATTGGTCCCCTCCGATAAAATAACAAAGAATGCTGTGGTTGTTCACTACAATCATACGCTCACAGATAACACCTCCCTTGGCTCTGTATATTCTAGTTGTTTGGCTGTAAAATCTAAGATAGTAGATTTTAATTTAGGTGAAGCAAAAGGTAATTTGAAAACAGGCGCTAAACCTATCATATACAACTCAAAGTACCACAAAATTACACTTGATAAGAATTCAGTCTACTACAAGTCCAATACTGACGCTTATGATGATTTTAGTCTGGAATTTGAAGACTATCATTCACACATATTCTACGATAATATATTTGTCGCACGCGGATATTCTTTATAAAAATAATATATTTTAACCCCCATGCAAGAATTAATCATTAAAGAACTTGACATGGCGACAGCGACACGAACAGTCAGTCATTTCGGAGGGGAATATGAGGAGGACATAAACACATGGTTGCGGGATACATTGTTCCTTGCAAAACTCTACAATTTAAAAGAAGAGAATATTGCCAAACTAATCTGTCAGTCCCTACGCGGAGACGCTCTATCATGGGTGGCTACGACTTACAAAGACCCACAAGAGATCAAGCTTGAAGAGTTGGTTGAGAATTTGAAGATTAGATTCGCGGGTAGACACAGAGCAATGGTGATACTCGACAAATTTGTGGAACATGGCACCATACAAGATTACAAATCATTTGTCGAATACTGTAGAATGGCAACGTATCTTATAAACACAGATACTCTAGAGTTTAAAGGGGTGGTTATATACGTTATCAAGAAGTCACCTCCCTGTCTGAAATCCTGTCTGTATGATTTATCTTGCAAATGCCGAGATTGGAGTGAATTCCTGAGGCAAGCGGAGGATGTGGCTTGGATAGCCTTCCCCACATCACAAGAAATTGTGACATTAAAAGAAGACAAAACAAAACTAAAAAGAGGAAGAGAGAAACATAATAAGACTCCTTTGGAACTTCAAAAAAAGAATATTGATGCAGAAGGAATAACCCTCAATAGCAATCAAGTGAACTTCAATTCCACTAACCCATGTTATATAACGATAGAAATAGGGGGGCTATCACATGGAGCGCTAATAGATACCGGGGCAGATATCTCTATATTTCCACTATCAAGTATAAGAAACCTTAAAGTTAAGCTCAAGAAAACTAGCACTAACGTCCGCTCAGCGTGTGGTAACCCAATAAATGTCATTGGTAAGTTGGAAAACTTAAACATAAAAGTTGAAGGATTAAGTGTTATGTTATCTCCACTTATTACTGACAGAGCTCCGAGCTATATCATTCTGGGAATTGACGTCATACAAGCATACCCAATAATCTTGGAAACACTGGTTAATAAAATTCTAAAACTCAGCAGAAGAAGATCTGTAATTAATAGAATTAACTTTATCACAATAGAAGATAAATACTCGGACATGTTTAAGACGGAAATATCAGAAATGACTCTATGTAACATGGGTAAACACGCCATTGAGACTACAACTGACAAACCTGTATGGCACAGAAACGGCAAAATCCCAATAAATTTCGAACAAGAGATTTCGGAGCAGATCAAAAAAAATTTAGAGCTTGGAATTATCAGACACAGCAAAAGCCCCTGGAATAGTAGGGTCGTCCCTGTCACAAAACCAGATGGGTCGATTAGAATATGCATTGACTACCGAGACCTTAATAAACTAACTATAAAAGACAAGTATCCAATACCTCGGATAGACGAGATATTAGATGATCTATCAGGGGCATCTATCTACTCCACCCTTGATGCGACTTCAGGGTACTATCAAATTGCAATGGACGATAAGGATAAAGAAAAAACTGCGTTCAGCTGGAGAGGAGGACACTATGAATTTAACAGAATGCCTTTTGGTTTATGCAACGCTCCCGCAACATTCTAAAGAACGATGGACACCATCTTTATGAAGGAAAATAGGAAATTCGTAATACCTTACTTAGATGATATTATTGTTTTCTCAAGGAATCACAACGAACATCGACAACACCTAGAGATAGTCATGGGTAGATTAAAAGCAGCAGGAATTGCTCTTAACAAGAAAAAGTGCCACTTTTTCAAAGAGGAAATAAAAATCCTAGGAAGCATTGTAACTAAAGATACGATTAAGCCAGATCCAGAGAAGATTAAAGCAATAACTCAATACAAAGAGCCAAGAAACGTAGCAGAACTCAGGTCATTCTTAGGACTCATTAACTATTGCAGAGAGTTCATCCAGGATTTATCGTCAATAGCAGCACCACTATATGAACTGTTTAAAGGTGAATCTAAAAGGAGTGTTAAGAACATTAAGCTAGAAGAAAGAAGTAGGAAGGCCTTTGAAACTCTAAGAAACAAACTTACAGCAAGTACCTTAAGATATAAACCAGATTTTAAGAAACCCTTTATATTGACGACCGATGCTTCCGAGAACGGTATTGGAGCAATCTTATCACAGATAGGAGAAGACGGAAAAGAAAAATTCGTAAGCGCATACTCCAAGAGTCTAGAAAAGGCACATAAAAACTACTCCACCACTGACAAAGAGCTTCTTGCGGTCATAAAAAGCATTACTCATTATCGTAATTATCTTCTCGGAAAGGAATTCACACTAAAGACCGACCATAAGGCTCTAACATACATTTGGGAGACTAAAAACCCAATAAGTAGATTGCTTAGGTGGGCAATGATCTTACAAGAATACTCATTTAAACCTGTCTACGTTAGGGGGGAAGATAATGGAGCTGACGGATTCAGCCGACAAGATCAAAGAATAAATAAAATTGAAGAAAACACAAAAATTGAATTAAATGAAGAATATAGGGCGAGTGCATTGGCCGAATATCACAACTACCTAGGACACGGTAGCCAAAATTCTACGAAGTTCTTAATTTTAAAACGATACCTCTGGAAAACAATATATAAGGACATCGAAGACTAAGTAAATGAATGTGAAATTTGTCTAAGATCGGGATACCAACGACACAACACGAAAAACCGTGTAATACATTCTGAACGGCCTAACCAACTTTGGGAAGTCGACCTAATCGGGCGTATCGCCGAGTCCTCTTGTGGGAATAGCTTTATTTTTATAGCTATCGATCACTATTCTAAATGGACTGAGACCACAGTGATTAGCAATAAAACCGCATCAGCCATTGTTGAAGCCATCAGGAGACTGATAATTGAGAAACATGGAATACCAGACAGAATAATATCGGACAATGGGTTAGAATTCGCTAATAAAGAGGTAGACAAACTGGCCAAAGAATTTAATATCGACTGGAAGTTTAGCTCTCCTGAACATCACAACACTGTTGGGGCAGTTGAAAGAGCTAACCAATCGCTCATGAATATTCTAAAAAAACTTACTAACTTTGGTCAACTAAGTTGGAAAAGACATTTGGAAAACGCCACAACAGCGTTAAACCACGCCTACAACCGAAGCATAGGTACATCACCGTACATACTACGCAACAGTAAACTTCCTTTATTTCCAATAGATCAAAAGCTGCATCAAAAGGACATAAAATTTTCGGCGAGTGAGCTAGTAAATGAACGAGACGCCAATTTCGATAAATACAAGAAAGCAATTGTCAAAGGGAAGATATAACTTAAAACGGACTTTAAAGTAGGAGATAAGGTCCTGATTTATAAGCCAAACCCTGTGGGGAAATTTTCCTGTAACTGGGAACCAGGCTATACCATCGAAGAAGTCATAAAGCCAGACGCATACGTAGTAACACGTAATCAAAAGAGATTTAGACTAAATAAAAAAAGCGTCAAGTTAGACACTATTATTGGGGGGAGAGGTGTCGCACGCGGATACCCTTTATAAAATTATAATATATTACAACCCCCATGCAAGAATTAATCATTAAAGAACTTGACAAATTTAATATCCATAAATATACAAATATGCTCACGATAGCCCGTATGACTAAAATCTACTATTGGAATACACACCATTTGCATAATTGTTATAACCACAAACATATCATACTATACACATATTTGACCACTGAAAAAATACTTTTTTGTGTAATAAATCGAACACAATGTGACTTGAAACAAAATAAAACCGATAACAAAGACACAAACTCTGAAAATAATCTTTCTTTTGTCAGTAGTTGACGTATCAGATTTTAAATGCGCCAGTGAAAACACGTTGGGGTCTGTAATATTCTTGCCACGTTGTTTATTTTCGGTGTCTAATGTCTCGTCTCCCACTCTTTCTAACGATAAAGGATTAGCATCATTCGGATTAGAGGTTTTTACTGTATTATTGTGATATACAGACTCTGGTATGGGATCATTTCTAGGCGTGTTATTGTTACTATCCATGTCAACCACTTTGTCTATTCTCATAGAACTGATGTCCCCATTTCCATTGTTTTCTGCATTTATATCTGTAGATTGATTCAATATTTGGTTTTGGTTGCTTCCAGATTCAGATTTTACATTGCTTGAACTCTTGATGGAGTCTTTACATTTTATTTTAGTTAAATTAGTATTTTCAGTATTCATAGGAGGCTTTTGACTAAGACGCCTAACATATTTTGTGTTGCAAGGCGGGTTAATATCACCCAATGCACTTAAAATTTGTAATTGTTCAAGTGTTTCCGGCTCAATAGAAGGTGGTAAGTTGGGCTTCTTAGATGCTTTTCTTCTATGAGTAGAAAGTTTGAATGACGATTCCGGTAACACACATTCATATTTTGATAGGCGTAACCTATTATTTTTAGGCTTATCATCTTTATCTCCAGCATTTATTTGAGCCTTGTTAATGCTCAAATTATCGCTGGAATTGTCTATTGCCTCAAGCTTGTTATAAATCGGTCTTCTATAGGGGTCAATCGCGGGCTTGTTATGTCTATTATAGTATTGTTTAAGTATCTCTTCTTTGTTAAGCCTGTACTTCATATACAAAACATCTCTAAATGTGCGAAAATTATCGCCAAATTCTAAATTTTTTTTATAACCAGTCATGTCACAAGACGAAGAGTTTAAAGCACCCTCTCCACTAACTTCGATAACCTTTGCACTAGGTTCGTCTGAACCCAGTGGCAAATGTACCCTGGCGATTGTATACGTTTTTTTCTCATCATTGTTCCGATACGGCTTATCAACTGCACCATCATATTTTATCTCCTTAATACACGAAAAGGGGATATATAAGCAGTATCCTATTTCATGGTATGGCATTTTAAGGCATACACATGTCTGATTAGATTTTTCTAGTTGTATAAAGTTGATTTTAACAATGTTTTTTAGCCGATTAAGGAAAAATGGTCCGACTATTATCTCCTTTTCATTTGATAGTCTTATTTTTAGACTAAATTGTGTAGGCTGATCGAGAGTAGTTGTAATGGTCGTTTTAATATCCAGGAAGTAGTAGTCGTAGTTGTAATCATTCAAGATTATTCCACTTCCTTTTAATGGGTTATTATTTTTATATTTCTTTGGTATAAGACATATTTCGCCTATCTTCACGCTACATCCAGTTTCTTTTACACTAAATGCTTCTATATTTTGTGCTATTTGGTTCGAACAAGATAAAACCATACAAAATATCTGAGCCTCGAAGACAATTATCTTATCGCTTTCTGTGATTTGCAAACATTCAATTAAAACAAGAGGAAATATTAAAATCATTGGGGGTGTCAAAAACCAGTTTAAATGGTTAAAACCTGTCTTATCGATTGCTTAGATCATGGAAATTTATCAACTAAAAAAGTTAAATCTTAAAAACACGTAAATCAAAATATTTTATCTGGTTCTTCAATGAAAATCGATTTACTGTAAATCATTTCTTTTATCCTCTTCTCATTTTTTTTAATATATCAACATTGAAATATACAATATTCGTTCAAATTAATGACCAAAATGTTTTTATAAAGACAGTTTACGTAAATTTTGGTTGTTAAGAGGTGTATTAATGTCTTTTTCTATTTATTACATTAATCCGAAATGGGATAAAATAAACAAAACCCAACTTTGATGACAATGAAAGAATGTAAATTTCCTAAGTGTAAGGAAAGATAGAAGCCCGCAGTTAACACAACATGAACAATACAAAAATTATTTGAAGCTTCCGAATATTACCAAGATTAGCTCTCATATTTATAATTTTAATAGAGTGTACTTAATGAATGCTTCTCGCCTGCTTCTAGTATTTGATTAGAATAACTTCGTTGAATTTTTGTATGATTTAAACTTTCTGTGTCTTGGGTAGTTACAACTAAATTATATTCAATGAGAACCATCCGTAGCACTTCATTATTTAGTCAAGGACATTACATCTGAGTTCTAAGATAAACATTTTCTTGGTGCTTTTAATGTTTTCTTTTGTTCAAATTAACTTATAATGAAACGTTGGACTTTTTAATTTATCTTGAGCACACATTTTATGGAATGTTGGTTCTTAGAAAAGCAATTTTTGCAAACAATAAACTAGGGAACCAGTGACTTCAGTCGTTTTTATCGTTAGATGCATGAGTTTATTGTGATTATATGAAAACTTTCAAATTATTAAGGAACATATTAACGATAGTTAATAATTCCTCACGACTTGATTAAATCTTGAGATTAGAAGATGGATTTTTTTAGAGTCGCATACACTTCTTTACAACAATATTATAAACCGTACTACCCTGTAATTAGTATGTCATTGTGTTAATCTTAATTATAATCTATCAACATCAGAAACACGCTATATCCATGGAATGAAATGTCAAAAGATATATTTAAAGAGGATTACTATAAAAAATAGCTACAATGTATGATGCCGGTCCAGGTTTTATAAATGATTACGGAGACTGATTAGCTACTTTTGTAAAATAACCTTCTAATCTGTTTCCTACTGCATATTAATCCTCCTACAAAAACTACTAAAAGATGATGCTTTTATTCTTACTTCGCTAGCTTTTCTTAACTTTAATTTACAAATATTTTAACAGGAAGGCGGAATGAAACATGAAACTTTTGAAAAACTAGTTAACCCACATAGTTTAAAATCCAAAATACATTCTAAGAGGTTTTTGTTTACGGCTTAAATGTTACGAACTTTATAGTTAAAGGTCCAACATCGTTACATTACCTAAAATCTCACAAATTCAAAAGCCGGCTCACATTCTTGATATTCACTTATAGATAACCTTGGGCACTATGAGATGCTCATATGCATATAACTGGCAGTTAGCGCGTTATAAACTTTATCTTGTCACCTCTATTGCGATTTCTAATTTACACCTCTAAAATTGTTTAACAAGATTCTATAAAACCGAAAAAAAGGCGATGACTTAAAGATTTAAAAAAGGTTTCATACGGTTAAAATAAGCTTCGGCTATTCATTGATATTAAAAGATGCCATACACTTTATTTTAATTGTGGTTCCGTGCAATTACAGTTGTATTCCCTCCATAAAATGAGCGAGTCGTAATTTTGATCATTCCCTAAAAACAAAATTAGAATCCGCACATCTCTAGAATTGTCTTAAGGCATCTTTTATATTGAATCATAGCATTATATGCTTTATTTAGACAGACATAATAATGCTTTTCTCACTTTCGCAACGTACATTTCTTCTTACATAAGTAAAAAACCATTTCTTCACTAGATTATGTCTGTGTTTTGTCTTAGCGAACGTATAATCGACTGGTCTTACAAAACTTTATATCTTTTTTTTGCCCTAAAAACTAACCTCTCAAAACATATGTAAGGGACGTGACTAGACATCTTTAAAGCTATTCTGTCCTATTTAGCATTTTAATGACTCAAAATAGCAATGATTGTAATTGTATTAAGATGACATGACACCATCTTCCAAAAATTCATTAGTCAGCAACATCGTAGAAAGGTACAATTTTTGTACTTACAAAACTGATGAGCTTGAAACGAATGGCTTGCGTGCTATGCTGGAACGCTATTAATCATTAGTCTTATCCTAAAACTAGATGTAGTTACCCCGAGTTCTTAAACTTGAGGACTGATTACAAGTCTGAAGGTGACACTATGAGATCAAGTATATGTCATTCGATGGTCTTCTATTAACACATCATACATTTAACTGAAGGATCTACAGGCTCTTAAATACCCTGTCAATTTATATAACAACAGTAATTACTTTTGTTAACTAAATGCGTGCAAAGTTTTTATTTGTGTATCGACTTCAATATAAATTCCTATTTGATACGCTTTAAACAGCTAGTAAACGAAATTTCAATACTTAAGAAAACTTTGCATGTTTAAATCTGTGTACATTTGAAAGCTATTTAAATTATTAACTATAGTCCTACGTTTTTGCTATTATAGCTTTCCACCTTACCATTCAAGATCAAAACACCATTTTTAAATTCTATTTTACTTTCTATTGGCTTTAATCGTAGTACCTTCTTCTTCTCTTCTGGGTCTTCGATCAAGCTTAAGAGTTCTCCTTTGTTTCTTTTGATACACAAACTGCATTGCCTTATCATAAAATTTAAAAATAAGCTATAACGGTATCCGCCAAGGATAGTTACAATAAGATAATTGTAAAGCAGGCCGTGTATAGCTTCCGAATTATCACAGGAATTTAGCTTTTGTAAGACTTTAATAATATCAGGATTGTCAAAGCTATTTTCTTCTAAAGCTAATTGCAAAACTTTTTTGGCAATTAAATAGACATTTTTATTTAGCAAGCACATTTCTAAACTCAGAATCCTTCTAAAGGCAGTGCTGTGTCTATTAGGGGCATCTAATAGATTAAAAATTGTTTCAATTTCACATTTAACTCCAAGATGAGTCTTGTCTACTTTAAGCGTTCTTACTTTCGGTTTTTCTTTTTCTTTTTGAATGCTTTTTTGTTTTGCTAGTTTGAATTTTTTAAATAATTTTGCCATGCTTGAGGGGGGGGGGGGGTTAAGCCAGATAAGTTTACTTTGGCTTGGCCTTGATTATGGCACTGTATTCAGCATTCGGTTATATTGGATTTTATTTACTTTGGGGGAATACGCATTATCGTGGAAGGAGTAACTCTTCGCTGCTATCTGTTTGCATCTTTAAAGTATGCTTAAATTTTATAGTCTCAGAGCTTTCAGCGTTTGTGAAGGAAATTTTTAAAAATGCTACTCTTGAAGGCTACCGCAAATTCAAAGCTGTTAAACCAAACAAAAAAAATTTCTTGTCTTCCGGGCTTTACAATTGTGTTTGGGGTGTATAGGACCCCGGACAAGC
>UCOL01004816.1:0-13399 GCA_900474335.1 Ormyrus nitidulus
CCTGGGGGGGTTTCGGATGAATTAAGAGAGGAGCAGTATTCCTCGGGAATATCTGACGATTTTCATTAACTCGCCTCTCTCTCTCTCTCTTTCTCGCAAAATTCGAGCACCGGACAGAAGCGAGAGCGTCCCGCGGTTGACGAGGCACTCCGAGGCCGCAGCTGAAATTTTACGAGTCCGGGCTGGTATAAAAGTTTAAAGCTCCGTCGATGTATAGCCGAGTGTGCCATAAAAATGGCCGCGCGCGAAGCGGCTTTTCTTAATACGAAGGCATTATCTTGTCGAGCGTGAAGCAGCTTGGCGAAACGCGGTTACGCGAGCAGTTGGGAAAATTGGCGATGGAAGGACCACTTGGGTGGCGATTATTATTATGGTGGTGGGGTTTTCGTTGCTGGGACGGGATTGTTCACGTTTTGGGTAAGCTGCGTTGTTTACGATAATGGGTTACGTGCAGTGCAGTAAAAAGTTTTGGCGTAAAGACCTTTTGTTGAATTAATGTAATACATTGTGCATGAAATATTTAGTGGCTCTAAAGTTTTAGTACGCTTTGAACATTAGAAGTGGAAAAGCTAAGAAGTAAGTTTTGGAAGAGTCAGAATGTCATACACGTCTAGCTTAGTTTTATATATATATATGTCTTGTTACACTGAGAAAAAAGTTTTGTAAAAATTACCATACTGCCTAGTAAGGCCGCCACAGACTCTCAAAACCAAAACATTACCGCACTTAATAGGAAAATTTACCAAACAGTGTAGTAAACTTTCTCACATATATAGGAAAATTTACTAAACAGTATAGTAAAATTTGACGTGATTTACTAAATTTACTAAACAGTATAGTAAAATTTCTTATAAAGTATAGTAATATTTGGGGTTTTGACAGTCTGTGGTGGCTGTACTAGACAGTATGGTAATTTTTACATGATTATTTGTAATTTTTACTACATTTCTTTTCTCAGTGTACAGAATGCGACGATTCGATTAATCGCGCGTTATTTCATCGCCGAGCGAACGCCACCGTTGCGAAGACGGGAAAGGGAAGCGTCCCTCCCTCGTCCGATCATTATAAAACTAGCGCGCGCTTGCCGATAGTTGAGTACGCCCGGCGCACTGAGCCCGGGGACGAACCCTAAGAAGGTTCGAAGGTCGCGAGCTGGGCGAATGCCTGACCTAGAGTTCGGCGTACCCCGGAGATGAGGTCACTCTCGGCGAATTGAACCGGGTGCGAAGCCCCGATAATTTAGAGTTAGACGCGTTGATAGAAGCGAATTTGCACATAGAACGCTCATGCGAAAATGCCGTAAATTAGTTTTGCGAAGACACGCTTAGTTTTTAATAAATAGTTTTAATGACTTTTAAACATAATAATTGACTTAATTTTATTCTAAGAACCTCGAAATTCCAGTTCCTATATAAACACCTATACGTTGACGAAGCCTTGCTCACTGAGCGAATTCCGGCAACGTATAGGCCGAAATTCATAAATTAAAAGATAAACGGTTCTTAAAAAAAAGTGTTCTGTAAGAGAGATCGCTAAGGCGTGGTGAGCCGAAGGCGCGCGCTCTCTCTCTCTCTCTCACAGACGACGGAAAACAGAAAAGTTACAAGAAGCTTGGACGTAGACAATATTTATTAAAATATTTATTATTATTATTAAAATCTAGCTTTAAATATTAGCGATAATAAGTCAGTTTTTTAAATAATACAATATTCATGATTTGTTAAAAATTGAATAACTTAAAAGCTTTAACGTGTATATTTTCTCTTAAAATTCAGTAATAAATCACATTTTCAGGGTTAAAATTGTTATTTTCTTAAAATTTAAATCTACCGCGCTAAAAGGTCTGCTCAAAAAGCCTCAAAAAATCCACAAAAACATTTTATTGCAACCCCGAAATAAGCACAATCAACATTCAGCGAATCGAGCATCCAAAAAATTCCGTCGCAAATCCGGGCGTCTCCCCGGGCAAAAAGTTCCCTTAACTTTTTTTTTATAACCGCGTCCTTGCTTACAACTCGGCGCGCGCGAGCGGCAGTCTCGCATTTTCCCGGCCCGCGGAGCTCCACACGACAATTTTCCCGAAAAATCCCGGCGACGACCCAGTAACTTCCTTTTTTTCCATGGCCCCGAGGTAAAACAGGAGAGAGGAGAAAGGACGGCCGGGGCCAAGGAATTTGAAGAGAAAGGGGGCGCCGCGCGCGGAGAAATAGAAAATTTTACATGGAAGGCAAAAAGAGTTTAAGCGCCTCGTCGTCTCTCCGCGGGGCAAACTAAATTCCCGAGCCGCAAAAGGAGAGAGGTGGGAGCAGCCGCCTCTCGACCCCCTTTGCCCTGTGAAATATTGCCCTGCCGTTGTGGAGGAGGAGGTAGGAAGGAGCGAGAGGGACTCTAAGAGAGACGGCGTGTCTGAGGGCTCGCGGAAAACGCGCGATTGCCGCTGTACCTTCTCTCTCCTCGGAGATTCCTCTCTCTCTTATTTACTCTCCTGCTGCTCTTATATTTGGCTTTTATTTTTAGCCCTCGTCGCTTAAATTTCTCACCTTCGTCGACGTCGCCTGGCGCCTTTTCGTCGTCGTCGGACGGCGACGGGTTCCCTGCCGCTCAATTTTTCGTTTTTTTTTTCTTTTTGAATCAATAACCGAGGGGGTGGAATAAATTTACAGCGTGAATACAAAGTACTCTCATGTATTCAAATGCAGAGTCTTATGGATGAAGAAATATTTAGCTGTCTTTTGTCTTTTTTATTAAGATTCACTTCGGTAACTATTTTGGTTGCATTTGGTGGGACAAATTACCTGTGTACATTACAAATGTCATCGTAAATATGAAGATATTGTCGTTGCACGAATAAAGAAACAGAAAAATCTTTATATGATAATTATATTATTTCACAACAATGCAGTGTAAAGGACAAAGTATATTCGAAGTTTATACATTTTTACAAACCTTGCTGGAACCTTACCAGAACATATTTCACTCAGACTCTCGCAACACACCACTCTCTCCTCCCTATTTCACTTATCTCAATATTCACCTCCCGCAGATGGCAATGCCGATATTTATTAGCTTCGCCTTCACCAAATAGGATTTCCGCGCAATGCTTACCGCTTTTCGAGCGGCGAAATATTACGGAATCAATAGCGTATACAATAAAAAAGTTTAAAGTCCCGTAATAAACCCCGAAATTTATCGCTTTTTTATCGGGTAGGTGGAAAACTCTCCCTCTCTCCGATAACGCGAAATAAATTTTTTCCCATTTTATGGAGAAGACGTATATTTTTAAGTCTACTTCCGAGCGCGAATCTCGACGAGTCCTGAGTCCGCGTTTCTCCTTTCCGCTCGCGCGTCCATGTAGGATGGTCCCAAAACGTCGTTCGTAACTTGAAATCTGCTGGTATCACTGTAAATATGGGGACACGCGAGTTTTACGGGCGAAAAATCGGGTGTAAATTCAAAGTTAATAGTGAAAAATCACGTGATTCTCGCGGGGCTCGATCCGCTGCCATCCAGTTTTACAGTTCATTCTCCGGTCTCGAATTCATTTTACCTTCTGTAAGTGCGTCTTCTTCCTTTCGACAAATTTCTCATATGTTTTCCGGAAAAACATCTTCTCCGCTTTCCCTCACGCGTCTTTTACGCTGCCCTTATCGGAGCCGTTTGGGAAATGCACGCGAGCCCGTATAAAAAATGGGGTTCAGTCATTCTGGTCGCATAATCGGATATGATAACGCTCGGTTCGCTTTCCTCGACACGCGTTACAGCTCTCTTATCTCCTTCGATGTATATTCTCGCTTCCGTCTCGTTCCCTCGAGGGAGACGACGGCCGAACTCCCGTCCTCTTTATTCCTCGTCATCTTTGATTATCCCAAGTATTTCGAGGCTCCTTCGGCTTTAAAGAGTTCCGCAGGTTCCGCGCACGTCGCCGCCTGTCGTTGTGTATACTATACGCGAGGAGAGGCTGGGAATTTAATGAGTTTCAGCTTCGCCCAGCTTCTTCTTCACGGTTCGAGAGAGCAGCGCGCGAAGTTATTCCTCGCTCGTTTTCCTCCGCCAGCAGCTGGCTGGTGGCCCCCTTCTCTCTTTTCTCTGCTTCCTTCCTCGGTTTTTTTTTCACTGAAGATGGAAGGAGCTCGCTCTCAAAAGGGTCGCTCCTGGACTGAATGGGAAAATCGATGAGGAGAGACCGCCTGGAATGAGTTCGTGATTTCCATTGTGAACTGATGAGCTTGCAGAGAGGAGAGCTGGCCTTTATGATAAATATTTTCTCTCTCTCGTGATTTCGGACGGGATTAACCGAGAGCATTAAGCTGTTTGACTTTGGGAACGGGCCGCTCGATTATATCAATGCGTTCGGAATTCTTTCCGGGGCGTTGTAGGTGGAATATTAAAGAATTCGGGGTCGTCCAGTGGCTTTTGCTTGATAAATGATGAGAGTTAGTATATAATATTTGACTGGAATTAAATGATCCGTTTGGGTAACAGATGGAGAAGTCATTTTTATCAATGAACGATGAATTTTTTAATAAAGGCGAGTTCGAAGAAAAAAATGTGCACTGTCGGTCGAAATTTTTGCGTTGCTTTTTCGTCCTTGTTTTTTAAAGCAGAAACTTTTTTATTGGTAGATTAAGTTATAATATACATATAGTATAGGAATATAGTATAGTATAGTATAGGAATTCATAACGTTACTTTAAGAAATCCATTACTAGTATTGGCTATGAGTTCTTTCTTCTAAAATACACTGAAACTTACGTAAAAGTTTAATTCATTTTCTTTCTTGGGCACAATATTTGTGATAAGTACTGCATAAATATGAAGGCGGATAAACAGCAAAGTTTAATAATAATAAACTTGTCAAAATGTGTTTTTTATCGAATATAATGCGGGAATTCGATTATGCTGAAGGGACATCAACTGTTATCTAGATTCGCCCGCAAATAAAACATTAAGTGCTCGGAAAAAAGTAATGGACCTTTTTCCCAAAAAAAATGTACATATACATATGATTTTTTTGTTATCCAAGCCCACGCAAAGTTTATATTATTGTTTTGAGAGTGAAAATGCTCGTAACTCTAAGTTTAGCTTATTTCCAAACTAAATCTTTTAGGATTAAATTCTCGCATCTCACAAAATTACAAGCTTTACAAGTTTCTCTATTTTTGTACCGAAAATGGAATCAGTCAGTTGGTATTACTTCTTAAATTTTATAATGTAATTCCGTCCAATACCTTATTCCATTACTCTCTTTGATTGGCTCGAATTTTAAAGTTCTTATGATGGGGGAATTTTATAATAATTTAACAACCTCAGCGCTCTTTTAATTATTCTATTAAAATATCGTAATTAAAATAACGCGAAAGCACTTAGCAGTGACTACGATGAAAGATAAAAACCGACATACTTAAAAGCACATAGAATACAATATATTTTAATTAAATTAAGAATTGTTTTAGCGCGCAAATACAGCATCATAACTGATGAATAGATATTAAGACATTGAAATCCTAATTAATTATCTCTTTATAGTCGATTAATCATTTTACCGATAAAAAGCACAGTTGGAATACTAAATTCAATGATAATTACGAAAACCCACTAAAAATTCAACTGAAACGAAAGCTCTTAAAGACTCTCTCGACCTTGACGAAATTTTTCTATGATCGCAGTTATAAAACCATTGTTCCCTCTGCGGGAGAGAGATAAAACTGCCCGTGTCCTTAAAAACCAGTCGTGATATTTACGCGTCAAAACGCGAAGAAAAACGCGGGTGCACTCTTAAAACTTTCTCTCTTTGACGCTCGCCTCGGATATCTGAATGACGGCGGGATTCCCTTTTAAGGTCGGCGAGTCGCAATTTTACAAGCGCCGGTTTTATTGCCGAACTCGGGCCAACTTTTCAAGCGCTTTATGCAGATTACCACATCATTGTCCGGCGCTCTCCTTCCTCGGAAACGATCAAAAGAAGCTCCGGGGCCTCGACCTTGGCCGCGCGGAACATCGCTCGTTTTAATTGTCCGGGAAAGAAGCGCGTAGTAAAGCTCAGGTATAGCTGGAGAGAGAGGAAAAATAAAAGAAAAGCTTCTCGCGAAGGGCGAGTACCGGAAAAGCGAGCGTTAAGCAATGGACTTCATGAGCGGCCAATCAAAATAAAGTCCGACGGATTGCCGATGATTAGTTGGCCCGCGGCCAGCAGCCGTCGTCCCTGCTTTTCCTGCTTCCACGTTTCTTTGTGCGACTCGATCGCTTGTTCTGCTTTATTCTTCCGAGCTTTGGCGAGTATTTTAAAGAATGACGAGCGAAAGGCATTCGGTCCCGAAGAATTCTGGGCTTCGGCTGTAAATGTAATTAGCCGCGATGAGCTCCGCGGCCATTTTCCGAGAAGCTTTCAAATGAAAGTTGCATCTAAATTTAATTGGACGAGAGGCGCGTAATTTGAATTTTACAAATGTCTCTTTGTCGGATGGTAGAAATAATTAACGCGGCATCAGCATTTATTGAGCATGGGGCAATTTAAAACTAATATATTAATCGTTATCTTAGAAGATTGTTCATTCGTTTTGGTAAAAACCTAGCACTTTAGATGCCCCAACAGGTTTAGATTTGTAATAAAAAGTTTTCCAATCAAGCTCTTAAATTATTCCAGAACCGTAAGATGAGATTTTGAAATTTGAATGATGATTGAACCAGCAGTTTTATAAAAAAAAACGGGGCCGCGCATAATTCATCTGGGGAAACAATTAAAACGGACAATTATTCTCGGCGATAAAATTTACTGCTTCCCATCGCATTGTCATTTCCAAGTTTTTGTTCCCTCGTGCATAAGATGGACCATTTATTGATTGAGTATTATTTTGCATACTCTCGCCCCGCCAACGCCGCAGGAATCGTCTCTGAAAATTTCATTGTCCGCTTTCATACTCCAATAAATCCTTTATCAAAACTTACGTGCCGCACCGTCACCATCGCCTGCATTAACAAATACAAACGCACTTCGGCGCAAAAAAAAACCCTTTAGCCGCGACCTCAATCCTCGGACAAAGGAATCACCGGCGTCGGGCGCCAGAATTTACAATTGGAGAAAAAATCCGGCCGCAACTCCGCGATAAAGCCCATTACTCCGAGAAATCATTACTCTCCTTACCGCGGATGAAAAATCCGAGCCGTTTTCCGCGGAATATCCGTCCATTCGGCTTGCCCTTCTCGTCGCTCGTCGAATTTTCTATTTCGATTTCCCCGGGAGAGTAAATCCCAGAGTCGCGCCGACGGCATTCGCGCGATTCTCGAGGACGCCGAGAGCGAAAATCTATTTTTAATGAATCATTTGCTATCGGCTATCGGCCTTTTTTCCCTCGCGCTTTTCACCAAAAGCTAATCAGCAAATGTGGTGCTATTCGGGAAATTGACGCTCTTTCACGGAAGCTTGGGTGTGTATTAAGAACGTGAATTGGAGTTTTGGAACAAAGCGGCAGTTTATTTTTACTTTGATAGATGAATTAACGCGGTGTTCAATAGATATGTCAAAGGATTTTATGTCTTGCTGAGCGCGTAATTGAAAATGATTTCATTAATTTATTGTACGCAGAGCTTGAAATTAGTTTACAAGAATGCTCGATCTCGAGGTTGAGAACTTAAAAGTTTCATAATCATCCTTTAAAGTATCCTTTACAAATTTGAAATTTAATAGCGATGAGTTAAGCCTTATATTTAGAGATTAATTTTAGTTAAACGAGAATTCGTTTAATAACATTTTCATTAGTAAAAATGGCTCAATTTTCTACCAATTACCAAAAAGATTTGTCGACATTTATATCCATATATATAAAATATTATATTTTTGTTTGCCGATTTTTTATTATTAATCCATTCGCTTAGATTTTATATTGATTTCAATGTAAAATTCTCCATTGCAGCAGCCAACAGCAGTCAGCCGAATAAAATTTACCATTTTTCAAGCTCGCGCTCAAAATATATGATCATTTTAAATTGTTGTAAAATCTCGTTTAAATCGTTCGAATCTCGCAGCGCAAATTTACGAGCAAAGTCGCGCTCTAAGAAATTGTCGGAAAAGCTTTCTAGGTCCGCTTCGAGTAAACACATAACGATATATAAAAACGTAGAAATCTCTGGTTTACCTTCCTCGATGCTCCGAAAATACGTTCCGTGTATTTTTTGTCGAAAATCACCGTTTTCCTTACCGAAATCCGTTAAAACCACCGCGCAGTAATTCAACGACTCCGCATTACATGGATTAGCTTTTATCGCCTCTATTTCCACGCGCCGAGCAAAATGTTCGCAGCCAAATTCTCGAGCCCGCTGATAGACTTAAGCGCGCGTTTCTATACGCAAAAGTAGGTATTAATACATTTATGACTCGGCCGGTTGTTGCACAAACAGTCGGAGATAGGCTCTGTTGTCTGTCAGAGCTTACAAATTGGCTTCAATATTTACAGCAGTCATCGACGACTCGGGAGAACTGCGTCTTAATCCTTGCATAACAGCTTCTCGAGAAAATAAATCAGTTTCGCAATTTTTAGAGTCCCCCCTCCCAAAAGAAGCTATTTTTCTCGGCCAGCGAAAAGCCAGAAAGCTCCATTTGCAGCGTCGTGGGGACGAGTCATTTTTCGCCCCCTTGATGGGCGTCGTGTAATAACGTGCGCCAAGGCATCATTACTCTAGTCATAGTGGAAGTAATGATGCAGTCGTGTTCGCGAGCCGGTAAAAGTGAGAAATCGCTTTCGTTTATTTGCTATTATTCGATCAATCAAGTGCTCTTCTTGCCGTAACGCTGTTCTGTTAACGGGATTCGTTTCTTTGAATTTTTCATATTTGTTGGTACATTGATTGTACGTGCTTAAGCTCAATCTGAATAAAAAATGAACGAAATCCTTTGTAAGTGGGTCAGTAGGTCATTACAAAATGCTTAAGTGTTTGTGAATAAATTAATATGACGCTTTAATGTATAATTCGTAAATTAATCTGAATGCGTAAATTTGTAAAGATCTTCGTAAATTTATATTGTTTTTGAACTTCGGATCCCTGTATTTATTGTTCTTGGAAGTTAATATTATAAAAATATTATACTAAATACTGAATTAAAATAAGAGTATGTTTTTGTTATTATAATCTAAAATTGGTATTAAATAAATTATGTGATGTAGAAAATACAAATAAAATTGTAAACTAAACAAACTAAAAATCCCTAAACTATAATTATACATTGCAAATACTATATGTTAATAAATATCGTATCATTTATTACTTTATAAAAACACTATTAAAAAGTAAATTACCAAATGTATAGTATCACAGCAACAACCGTTTTGTTCATGTGCTACTTCGCACGCAGAAAAATCAAACGCTAAACAAAGACTATCTTGGAAGAAGTCACTTAATGTTCCTTTACCTTTTGTATTATTGGAGTCACGTTTGCCTATCGCAATTCGTTCTTATAACCCCGACGTTAACAATAGAAAAAAACTTGCGCTCCTCTGGGCTCGACTAACCATTCCCATAGGCTATGTATTAGATGAACCGGCAGAAAAAAAAAATTGAAGGAGAAAAGTCTCTCGGAGTGTTCGCTTTTTCCGCGCGAAATTCTCCCTTAGTATTCATCGTTTTGGAGGGGTATTTTGATTTATTTTGCGAGACTTTATTTTCTGCCGGTTTTGCTCGGACGAAAATTGCAGAAGTGAAGGTGACTGCGTTTTGTAGGGTGATTTTAATATTGAAAAGTAATTTGGTGAATGAATTTTAAAATTAGAAAACGTTTATAGAAGTTACTGGCGCTGTTTCGCACACAACTGATTTTGAAATAACGGGAAATAAATAGCAATTTAATTTCGAGGGTAAACTTGTTTATAAAACTGGCAAACATAGTTCCATTATTAAAGGCAAAAATGAGAATTTATTGGTGACCGCAATCGATGTTTTGTTTTTTTTTAACTTCTTTAAATTAAAATTTTCCACCCAAAACTGATAAATTTTTTTTAGTTGCACATTTATCAGTATTAGATCTTTAGTTTTTATTTGAGAAAATTTTTTTTAAATTTCTGTTTTCCAATATTCAAATATTACATTTGTTATTAGAAGTTTATTTTAAATTAGTTCGGAAAGTAAAGCAGGACAATCTAATACTCGACAGTTTTAGACTTTGTTTAATAAATAAAGTTTATATACGTATTTCAAAAACCAATTTTTAACTTGCATGATTATATAAAACGAGGAAGAATTTTGAAAACAAATTTTGATAAAGTTATCAAACAAAATTTCATACTTCGTATTGGACTTGTTTAACTTTAATATACCGACTGTGAATTGTCTGGGTATTAAACAAGATTCACGTTCATTTGAAAGTAAAAATTCAACTCTAAACCTTGTATTTATTAAAAATAAAAAATTTACTTTGAAAACGTTGTTGTAAAAGAAAGTATTTTAGCCGAAATTTTATGTAAAAAACAAATGCCATCTCTCGCTGAACTTCGATAAAAAATAACTATAAACTTTTTAAACCATAATTCGTCGAAGTTTTATACGTAGGCAAATTATGAGTTTTTTAATTATACCAAACTTTTTAGCTTCCAATAATTAATACGAGGCGATTAAAAGTTTTTATTTATTAAGCCGTCCTTTATTATTCAATCACGATATAAAGATTAAAAGTTGACGTGCGCAAAGTGAGCAAGCATTTGATGCTGAAAAATTGCGCCATTCCCTTTTTCAAAGAAGAAAAGCCCAAGGATAAATGATAATGCTGCTTTTACGAAAAATTTACGATACTTACATTGTGCTTCAAAGGATGAAAAAAGGCGAAATCGAATTTGCATTTTGCAAATTTTCCTCAGAAACACACTTTGTGCGAACTTAAATTTTCCTCTTTTCCGAAAATTTACCTATTTCTTTGATAATCCTGGGAACCAGAATATGTGATTTTCCCTGAAAAGTGTCCTCAAGGAAAATAAACTAGGCAAGGGAAGTTGATTTCCAAAAGTGACGTCCTATTTACTCAGAAAGGGTACAGCGTTAACAACACCAACAACCTCCCAATCCATTACGTCCACAAAACTTACTTACCTTCCTCTCACCTAAAAAAATAAAACTCCTCTCTCGGTCCTCTTCTCTCCCCCCACAAAAGCTGCGAAAAAAGGGGCCGCTATCGACTAACTCCCCGTAAAAGAAGAGCTACTTGCAAGGTACACGAGCAGGCACCATAAATCTGGAAGACTTAATATCCGCGCGACAGTTTGTCTCTGGGAAAAGCTCGCTTCGTCCGTCGTCGTCTGGGTTCGTTGCGCCCTGGAGGCGATATTTGCCGCCGGCCGGAATTGAGTCCTTCGCAGGGATGTTTTGATGCACGTCGAGTATATGTGAAGTCGGGCTAACGAATGTCGGGCAGTTTGGAGAGGACTAAACTGGAAATGAACTTGTTAGGGAGGGTTTTGACCTCCGGGGGAAATTTGACTCTGGTAATTTATTCGCGGGATTTTTGCATTGTTAATTGGGGAGTCGGCTAGCTAGAAGTGGGCTGTTTGCTAAGCTGCTCCTAATTGAGGAGGTAATGGCGTTTTCAGATATTTGACCGGTTTGCGTATAATGAGCAATGTTTCGGTCAAATTAGTTTTCCTTTTCTGTCCGTTTTTTGGAACCATTCAGGATGAATATTTAATTACTTATTTGAGGATGGTGAAGTGCTTTTTCATGAAATTTTCATATTAAATAGTTGTGTATCTTGTTAATTTAATTATTGTTGGAAAGAAGGCTTGACGTATTTTAAATTATTTATATCAGTGTCGCAAGATAGAATAAAAAATTTTGAAAAAGTTTATTTTAAGAATATTTTATATTACTAGCACCTTCCAAGCGCGCTGCGCGTGCTAAATATTTTCTATGTTAGACTAAGATGCTTTTCATAAATAATATTTCTATCATAACATTGAAATCCTTTTAATTTATTAGTACGCTACAAATGAACTACGAAACATAGATTTGGGAAACAGTTTCGATTGGCAAATTGCACATTCAAACGCGTAGGTTATGTTACGAACAATAATTACATAAAATAATTTATAAAGTCTGCTTCTGCTAGTCCAGCCTAGCCTTACTTTATACTATAGTCAATCATGTAAGTCTTTAACGCATCAGTAACGTTAATTTTTAGCCAATCTGGTCTCATTTTCCACGAGAATCAACCAATCACAATCGGTTTATTCATGCTTCAACTTTCCGTCATCACTTTTTTAAGAGAGGAGATTCAATTACTTTAAAAAGTTATACTATAGGCAGACCATTAAAGTAGTCAATAAAGTACCCAAGACACTAAATTTTTTCTTTTATTATAGACTTGTATCAGAATAAATAAATTATTTAAAAATGTATTCATCACTTCAATTCGAATGAAAAAGAAACCAAACATAATTAAACGACCAGAAGAGTAATAATTAAATTCAAATTTTCGCTAACCGTCAGTAATAAAACTGTGATTAACCGAATTTCCTCTCTTTTTTTCGAAGCCTCGAAAAGTTATATTTAGAACGGCCATCTAACAGCCAGATATTCAAATCCGAATTCTCTCTCGGCTGTCTGTTTCAAATTTACTTTACCCTCCAAAGTCCATGTAAGTCCTGTCTATATTCTCTTCAGCAGGCCTTCCGAGTCCTCGAGGCTTGTAAAGTGAATTGCCGTAAGATACGATTCGGGGGATGAAAAATCAGTACGAGGGGCTTTGGACTAAGAGATTCAACCCCTCGGAGATGCTTTCTCAGCATGATTGGAAAAAACTGGTCTCGGCGCAAAAGCCGGAAGCTCATATGTATACCATCGCGTAGTACATCACGAGGGTAATAAATAATGTGAGGGCGGAAATGTTGCGGAAAAATTTCGAAATCCCCTGAATGCGGATGCCATTTTGCTGATGAGCTCAAATGAAGCGAAATTGTAATTGTGGCTTTCATTCGCGTCGTGATATTAGTAGTAGAAGGCTCTAATGCTCAAATTAGGGTAATGATGCAAACTTAATAATTGTCGGTAGGGCCATTTTGATCATTGGATGAATTTAGTCGATAACAACTAAAGTTTTTTTATAGAAAATTGTTCGTTCTCGTGAATTAATTTTCAAAGATGAATGCGACTTTGTTATTACTTCATTTATTGCTTTTAAAAAAATTTAATGAGGATAAGTTATGTTAAAACAGTAATTCGTATAGAAATTATTGATTTTATTAAAGTTCATGGCCCATAAAATAATATGTAATAATATATGTAGCATATGTAACTTTATACCTAGAAAAAAACATTTGAATGAATGATAATTTCTCAATGAAAAATTTATAAAACTAGCAAGTTCATGCGCGCTTCGCGCGCCCTTACTTTCTGATACTAACCAAGTATTACATATCTAATTATT